>OZ023314.1:3430875-3508375 GCA_964007375.1 Ophion obscuratus | reverse complement strand
CGTCCCATTTCGCGCTATTGAAGGCGTTCTTTACATCTAACGTGAGGAGGATGCAAACTTTGCGAGATCGGAGGTTACCAGACCACGCTTCGGCTGTAATCCCTATAATTTTTTTAATCGCGCCGATCGTCGATCGTCCTTTCCGGAAGCCGTGTTGACTTTCGGCGAAGCCACCGACGTGATCGATGTCGCTTCGAAGCCTCGTTTGTATTAGCTTTTCAAGCAGTTTACCGGCGATGTCTAGCATGCAAAGTGGCCTAAAGGACGAGGGGGTTAGGGGGGTTCCCTTCCCTTTATCCAGGAGGACCAGTCTCTGGCGCTTCCAGACGGTAGCAAACGTGCCGGTTTCAAGGCACGCGTTGTATGTATTCAGCAGTAGATCCGGGAATTCCTGGGCTATGGTCTTAATCACCGACGTTGGGATGCCGTCGGGGCCGGGTGCCTTCCCTGGTTTGAGGGTCCTGGCTGCATCCTGCAGCTCCTTGACTGTGAAAGGTGGAACTTCACCCCTATTTGCGTAGTGCCTTTTTTCTCGCGGCGGGTGTTTGGGAAACAGCTCCGCAACAATGTTGTTCATTATGGCCGGGGGTTTTGGCGCTTCAGGTGAAGCCTTTCCAAGTTTTTTTACGACAATTTGATAGGCTTTGCCCCAGATATCCTGGTCGAGGTCGTTGCAGATCTCTTTCCACAGTGTCGCTTTGCTTGCCTTGATGGTGCGATTCAGTTCCTTTTTGGCCTTTTTGTACTCGCTTGAGTATATGGCTAGGTCAGGGGTGAGTTTTGCGGCTCTCGTTGCTCTACGTCGAAGTTTATGACATCTCTTCCGGAGTGCCAAGATTTCTGATGTCCACCAATATACCGGCCTGTGCAAGGCACGGTTTTTCAGGCGCGGCATGGATGCGTCACAAGAGGTGGTGATGGCCTTCATCGTTATCAGAACCATTTTGTCCGTCTCGCTACTGGTATTGGGAGTCGGGTGGGATTTGCGGGTTGACCAGCTTCGCGAAAGGGACGCTCGTAGAGCTTCTGGGTCGAGCTTTTTAGCGTTCCACCTCCGTTCTTCCGGACCTTTTTGCGTTGCTGGAGTGGCAGGCACTTCGACACTGAATGTGATGTGTTGATGGTCGCTACCACTGTATTCTTCCGAAACTCTCCAGTTCTTGATCCTGCTCGCAGTTCTTGGGGTCCCCAGTGTGATGTCGAGGATAGACTCGTGGTATCCCGGTCTTCTGAAGGTCGAGGTGTTTCCAGTATTCAGAACTGTGAGGTCAAGCCTTGCTGCAAAATCTGCGACTTCGTTTCCTCTGGTGTCTGAGTAGTCTGCTCCCCATTCAGCCGATTTGGCGTTGAAATCGCCAGCTACGATGACTTCGCCCTGGAATTCGCTAAGAGCGTTTTCAATACTGGCCAGCTTTTGGCGAAACACACTAATCCCTTCATTAGGTGATAGGTAGACGCTCATGAAGTAAGTCGTGTGGGTTTTGATCCAGACATATCCTGCTCCGCTCCCGCTGTTGCTGGTGCTTTCTTTGCTCGGATTCACGACCCAGATCGCCGCGGTGCCAGATTTATCCGTGAACCATGTTCTGGCAGTGGGGTTTGAGTGTTGCTCGCATATGATGCAGACGTCGATCTTGTCTACAAAGACTCGTTGACGTAGCAGGTTCTGCGCTAGCACACACCTGTTCAGGTTCCCTTGAAGTACGCGCGTCATTTCTGTGCTCTTGTAGCTTCTGTTAGTACCGCGCGGAATGCCTTACAAGCCCCCGAGCCGGAGATGTGGCGTAGGCCATCCTTGGTATCTTTATCTGGTGTGCATAAGAAGCATTTCGGCTGCTCAGTGCAGTCTACAGATTTGTGGTTTTCTCCGCCACATTTGTAGCAGCACTTGCTTCTATCTGGCCCTTTGCAGAAGCGTGTCATGTGCCCATATCCGAGGCATCTGGCGCAGCGAGTTACTCTCGCCACCGGCCGGATGCGACAGTTGACCCATCCGATTTTTATGCGTGCCTTCTCGAGGGCTTGAGTTGCGCTCGCCTCGTCGATCTCGCAAAAAGCTGCCCGTTGACCTCGCGGGGTAGTTTTTGTTAGGTTGACGCGTTTAATCTCCAGGCCGGTAGTAAAGTCGCGTTTGAGTGCTTCCCTTACATCGTCTTCGGTAGAAACTCCGTCCAGATCGAGAATTTCAATCGTCGTCGTGGGCGTCAGCGTTTTGACTGTACCAATGCTCGTAGTGGCTGCCCTGACCGCATCGGTGAAGGCGGTGCTGTCTTCGGTCTTGTGGCCCATTTCTAGTAGCACACCCCCGTTCTTTGTTTGTCTGATGGACTTGATGTCTACTCCAGTCTCCGTGGGGTTCACTTTCGTTTTGATCTCCTTAAGGAGATCCGCGTATGTTCGCCCTTCGACTGGTTGAACGAGAACAGCCTTTGTTCGTGGCTTCTTCCTCTTTGTTTTCCGGTGGCTGTTTTTGGGATTGGAGCCACCGCTTGCCTGTGGCTTATGAGCCTCGCCTAGTGCAGCCACTGTGTTGTCGGGTGTAAGCTTTTTATTACGCCTCCGCGTCACTTCCGTCCAAGGAGCATCCTTGGCTGGTTTTTTCGATGCCGGTGGGTCAGTAGCTGAAGTAGGGCTAGGTGTAGATAGTTGCCTTTTCCTCGGGTTGTTCATCTCCTGTGGTGTTGTTTTGGTGGGTCTGGGAGTGAACTGTGCCTCGGGTTGTGAAGTCAACCAGGGGGACGTTTGTGTGGTTGACACTGTCCTCCTTGGTGCCTCCTTCGGAGCAGCGTTGAAGCCTTTGAGTGCCAGGTTATAGGCTGTTTCGATGGACCTCGCTAATTTTTTTATCTCGCCATGTACATTGGTTCTCCCCTTGATGTAGTTGGCTAACTCGTCAATCTTTGTACCGAGTCTCTCCATTGGTGTTTGGTGACCAGTATCGGTGGGCACGGAGTTGATTCGTCCTCGGTTGTTGGAGAGAGGAGCGATTTGGCTTCCAGCTTTTGGGGAGGCATTGCTCGGCGGCTGCTCTACGTCCATGTGGACCTCAATTTGAACGTTTTCTTTGTTCGCTTGGTTACGACGGTCGTTTGATAACGACGTCCCGGGGCCCGCGTAATCGCCCCCGACAGACGCCGGTACTGGGGATCCGACCCCCTGCACCGTAAATGGTTTTCCATTTGATGTACTTTCCATGTTTGGTTTATTTTCGGGGTTCCTTCCCCTAGGTTTGTTGTAGGGGTGTCCTTCCTCTTCGCACCACGTTTGGTCCGCGAGGGCTGTTTTATTTCGCCCCAGTCCGCCTCAGTATGTATGTATGTATGTATGTATGTATGTATGTATGTATGTATGTATGTATATATATATATATATATATATATATATATATATATATATATATATATGTGTATGTATGTATGTATGTATGTATGTATGTATGTATGTATGTATGTATGTATGTATGTATGTATGTATGTATGTATGTATGTATGTATGTATGTATATATATATATATATATATATATATATATATATATGTATGTATGTATGTATGTATGTATGTATACATACATATATACATATAGGCTGGGGGTACAAGCAGTGTCCCTCTTGATGTTTAAGGTTTTACGATTACGAGTGCAAGAGAGAGAGGAGAGAGAGAGAGAGAGAGAGAGAGAGAGAGAGAGAGAGAGAGAGAGAGAGAGAGAGAGAGAGAGAGAGAGAGAGAGAGGAGGAGGAGGAGGAGGAGGAGGAGGAGAGTGTTTATGTATATATATGTAAATTGAAGATCCGCGAGGGCGGTGAAAATGACTCACTGCAGACGCCTGAAGAACCTTACTAGACATCGATGGATCAGTCGGATAGAGGGTACTCTTTTCTTAGGAAAAAAAAATATAGATATATTCGGTCTGCATTACCTTCAAGTTTGAGAGCTATGTTTCTTTTTATTGCATAGTTTTATAGCTTAGGGTTGTAGCCTCAATTTGCAGGAAAGATTTTGTGAAAAAAAAAAATTAACTGATTTATGACGATTTTTGTGAAGGGGTCTACGAGAGCTTGAAATTTCAGAAATACGATTCCTCTTGTTGCATGGTTATAGAACCTAGGGTTTTAACTTTAATTTGCAGGGAAGATTTTTTGAAAGTTAAAAAAAAAATCACCGAATTATGACGATTTTTGTGAAGGGATCTGCATGATCTTGATATTTCAAAAATACGATTCTTTTTATTGAATGGTTATAGAACCTAGGGTTTTAACTTTAATTTGCAGGGAAGATTTTTTGAAAATTAAAAAAAAATCACCGAATTATGACGATTTTTGTGAATGGGTCTGCATGATCTTGACATTTAGTAAATGCGATTGTATTTACTGCATAGTATTGTAGTCTAGGGTTTTGACATTAATTTGCAGGAAAGAATTTTGAAAAATTCGCAAAATTAACCGAGTTATGACGATTTTTGCGAAGGAGTTTGCATGAGTTCGGAGGGATAGGAGAAGAAAGAAACGTTTAGAAAATACGATTTTTTTAACTGCATGGTTTCATAGCCAAGGCTTGTGACTCCAATTGGCCGTAAAGATTTGGTAACTATTCAAAAATTTGTCCGAGTTATGAATATTTTTGTGAGTGGTCCGCCTACTGCGCTACGGCGTACCACCCCGCTGCGATTTACCCTTTTTTCATTTACCTTTTTCTCGAACATCATGTTTTTTGAAACGGTGCAAGTGCTATCTAAAGATCTATCCGTCCGATTCACCTCGAATTCTGACAGAGCATAGTTTATAACATTTTCAAATTTGTATATACAGGGTGTCCGGTTATGAATGGATAATCCAGCAACTGTCGATAGGTCAGATCATCTCCTACTGTATGCTGGAATTTCAGTTCAGTAAAAGTCCCACGATTTTCGAGATAAAGATCATTAACTTTTGATTTTTCGCATGCCCTTTCTACGAATGATAACTTTTTTACCTGTTTTTTTTAAATACTCTTGGTTATTCGTTTTATCTAAAAAAGTCTTCTTTTTTAAGTTAAATATTGAGTTAAGTTAAATTTTTTAAGTTAAATTTTTTAAGTTAAATTTTTTAAGTTAAATTTTTTAAGTTAAATATTGAGACTTTATGAAAAAAGATCTGCAGAATTTTCATACAAATCAATTCGAACATTTGACTTTGATCGATAGACAAAAAAAGTAAGACGCATATCGTGCCAATTACTTTAAAAAGTTGCTTAGTTGTTGTCGATTCATATCATTTGTAGATATTTGTAGATATTTGTAGAAATGACATGCAAATAAAAAAATTACCTTCTATGCAAAATAATATTTATTCGTTAAATTCCGCATAAATAAAAAATAAACCGATTCAGGTCTGACGAAGACGAATTGAAAATCACAAAATCGTTAAGACCTTACCACCACTTGTGGCGCAAAAAAGGCCTTTTTCATGAATTTTTTTAAAGAAAACTACAAAACTTTTTTAATCGATCAATATACCATCTTAAAGAACACATCTTGAAGAACTTTCAGTAATTTTTTTATTGAAAAATATTACATTGTTTAGTGGCAAATGGCCGTCAATGAAATAATGTTTTTATATACACGGTTTGCGGTGACCAACATTGCGGCGAAGTGGATCATCTGAAGAAAAAAATGCGGATGGATTTAGTCAAATATAAGTATAAACTAGTCTTTGATCGAAGGATTTTAAAAAATATTCATTTTTCACAAAATGGCGGACAGTCAAAGTTAATGGTTCGATTTTAACGAAAAAAACAGCCGTTTTTTGGCTATAAAACGGCCATTTTTTTTCGAAAAAAAAATCGAACGATTGAAGACTACATTTTTATGTATTAAATAAGCCTGCAAAATTTCAAGAAGATCGGTTCATCAGTGTTCGAGTAATCTTGGTCACCGTCTTCAGAAATGTCATTTTGAGAAAAAACGCGTTTAAAGTTTCAATTTCAGTTTACACGAAGAACGGATTCTTCTCTTTCAACGCTCATATCTCAGTCAATTTTGTTCGGATCGACTTGACATTTTCAGGACATATTCTCAGATACTTATACTTCAAAAAAATGCAATAAAAAAAATCGATTCTTTCAAAATTGCAAATGGGGGTAACCCCTTAATAGCATTATTAGAGATTAAAAGGATAAAAGTATTCTAAAAACATATGAGTAATTCGAACAAAATAGAAAGAAAAATGGGCCCCTGATGAGTTTAGTCGTAAAAATCATAGAATGGGTCACTCCATTTTAGAGAATTTTTTAAAGAAAATTTAAAAAGTCAATCAGCTTTAAAAAAAATTATTTTCACTTTAAAAGCAAAAAATATTGATAATTGATAATTTTTTCATATTTTTCATCGAAAGTATGCTTCCAAATAAAAAAAAAACTATATAGTGACATTTGTCCACATCTTAATTACTTCAGGACTTATCAGCGTTTAAACGTTTCCAAAACTTCCGTATTCGACATTTTTCGAAAATTACAGCTCCTAAAAGAGAAGAGATAAAAATCTAAAAATCGGTGTGGATATTCCTTCCACGGGGTACAATTTTACAAAAAAATATCAGGAAAACCATAAATGGTCGGGGCCACGGGCTAGGTGAAATGGCGTGGAATATCCCATATGTACATATATATAGCCTTGGCTAATATAGATATCGATATACGTATGTGCGCGCGCGAAGATCCCGTCTATTAGGGTCTTTTCACGTCAAAACACTCCGGTGACGAGACTAATGCATCATAAGGGTACGCGCGGTGGCTTCCCTCGCAAGAGGATTGGAAGCAGGATGGGAGCTGGCTCGACCTCGCGCCGCAGTCGGACAGTCCAATTGATTGGCTTCTTGGGTATAGAAACACCTATCTCCCTTGGCCGCGACTCATCGCTCTCACACGGTTCGATCGATCGTCCCACGGGAGTTACAATGTCCAATAGATCCAACGAGCTGTCTCGTTAAAACTCGCACATTTGTTGACTGACTCGAAAGAGCCTATATATATATATATATATATATATATATATATATATATATATATATATATATATATATATATATAGGCTCTTTCGAGTCAGTCAACAAATGTGCGAGTTTAGCCTATATATATACATATATATATATATATATAGAGTGGCTCGAAAAGTGACGTCCGAAATGAAAATCTAGATGCCTCGTCTATACCTATCCGAATTACCCTCGTGTATGTTCTACAATCTTTTTTGCTTTTCGAGAAAAGAACATTCAATTAATTTTTTCGAGTGTTCCTGCAGCATATATTTTAATTTTTTTCTCATTTGCGTATGTACCTTTTGGACGTTTTTCAAAACAATTGCGAGTCAATTATACCGGTATAATTATTTCTTTTTTTTTGACTGAACTGTAGTAACTGATCCTCTTAAAACTAATTTTTAATTTTTTGATAAAAATCTTTAAATCATTTACGTCAGTGTACAGTTGGTTATTTATTTATTACTCAATAGTGCACGTCGTAACGATAGCACAAGTGAACAAAAATCGCCATGAAAGTACATCTATAGAAGACAAAAATGCTTTTTTTCGAAAAGTAAAAAAGATTGCAGAACATACATGGGGGTGATTCAGTTGAGGATACGAGGCATCTAGATTTGCATTTTGAACATCACTTTTCGGGCCACCCTGTATATGTATGTGTGTGTGTGTGTGTGTGTGTGTGTGTGTGTGTGTGTGTGTGTGTGTGTGTGTGTGTGTGTGTGTGTGTGTGTGTGTGTATATATATATAATTTTACAAAAACCTTTATGCTCCTTCGAGAATTAAGGATGAAAAGGCGACCGCGAACACCGGATATCCTCTTTAACTTCTTCTCGACAATCATTCCACTTCATCGTCACTTACTCAACGCACTTCATAAGATGTCAAGATAGTGGAGTTCTCCATCGCAGTATCGAAGGAAACATTCTGTCCGCTCCTGCACGCAGGTGTACAAGAGAAGAGCAAGCACCGCGCCTCGCGATCAATTAAACTTGACGAGCGTCAATTGCCGATGGCGATGTACGAGGAGGCAGTGAAAAAAGAGGCAGGAGCGGGGGTTGGGTGAGACAAAAAAAACGCGTATCCTGTGATGAATTTACCTCGGCGAGGCTAATTGAACGGAAAACAATGAGAACCCGCGCAAAGTTCGCTTCCCGAGTGCGCTCGTGATTCCAAAGCGCCGCGCAGGATCGGCACGACCGTACCGATACAAATTGAGCGGTCTCCTACGAATTCCGGATGAGCGGGATCACATGCATTATTCAATCGCAGGCTTGCTAGTAACGCAAGTACGAGAATACCTGACGGGAATGACGAGAAGCCGGGGCGCACGCGATCGAGGGAAATTGCGATCGGACATTTCCTGCATGTTTACGGGAATGCGAACGCGCCAAATTTTCCGATTGCGCTCGACATCAATCGTTGTCCGCAAATATATCATTGTAATCGAGGAGCGCCGCTGACTTGCGGCTGTGTATTGCGAATGCCGATGACTGAGTGGAGGGCATTGGGTAGGTAGGTCAATGTGGATTGGAATGATGTGGAAACATTTGATGACGTTTGAGGATGTTTGGGGATGTTCAATGATGTTCGATTAGTTTTAATGAGATTTGAAGACGTTTGATAAAACAGGATGATGGATAATGATGTTCAGGGATGTTGGACGATATTCGATGATGTTTAGGGGTGTTTGATGGCTTTCGTTGATGTTAGATGCAGTCGATAATGCCTGACGAAGTTCAGTGGATTGGAATAATGTAAACAATTTGATGACGTTTGAGGGTGCTTGGTGATGTTCAATGATGTTTGATGAGTTTTATAAGATTTGAAGACGTTCGATGAAACAGAATGATGATTAATTATGTTCAGGGATGTTTGACGATATTCGATTATGTTTACGGATGTTTCATGGCCTTCGATGATGTTTGCTGCCGTCGATAATGCCTGATGAAGTTCGGGGAATTGGAATAATGTAAACAATTTGATGACGTTTGAAGATGCTTGGTGATGTTCGATGATGTTCGATGAGTTTTATGAGATTTAAAGACGTTCGATGAAACAGAATGATGATTAATTATGTTCAGGGATGTTTGACGATATTCGATTATGTTTACGGATGTTTCATGGCTTTCGATGATGTTTGATGCCGTCGATAATGCCTGATGAAGTTCGGGGAATTGGAATAATGTAAACAATTTGATGACGTTTGAAGATGCTTGGTGATGTTCGATGATGTTCGATGAGTTTTATGAGATTTAAAGACGTTCGATGAAACAGAATGATGATTAATTATGTTCAGGGATGTTTGACGATATTCGATTATGTTTACGGATGTTTCATGGCCTTCGATTATGTTTGATGCCGTCGATAATGCCTGTTGAAGTTCGGGGAATTGAAATAATGTAAACAATTTGATAACGTTTGAAGATGCTTGGTGATGTTCGATGATGTTCGATGAGTTTTGATGGGACTTGAAGATGTTCGATAAAACAGGATGATGATTAATTATGTTCAAGGATGTTTGACGATATTCGATTATGTTTAGGGATGTTTCATGGCCTTCGATGATGTTTGATGCCGTCGATAATGCCTGATAAAGTTCGGTGGATTGGAATAATGTAAAATATTTAATGACGTTTGAGGATATTTGACGATGTGCGATGATGTTTGATAGTTTTCTATGACGTTCGAAGACGTTCGGCGATGGTTGATGACGTTCGATAATTTTTGATGAAGTCCGGCATGTGGTCAGTGAAGTTCGATTAAATTCGATGACGATAAATGATGTTCAATAGCGTTGAATGATATCCGATGATGTTTGGTAGTTTTTTTGTATCACGTTTGATGACGTTCGATGATGTCTGATAAAGTTCGATTATGTCACACTATGTTTCATGACGATTGCTGATATTCGATGATATTTGATAGTTTTTCAGGTCGTTTGATGACGTTAATAGCGCTTGCTGATATTCTATTATGATCGATGATGATTGATGATGTTTGATGGCGGTGTACAGTCTTTGATAATGTTCGGTAACGCTTTATGTGGTTCCATGATGTTTGATATGGTTCGACGATGGCTGCTGACGTTTAATAGGTTCAACAATCTTCAATAACGTTTGGCGATGTTCAACAAGTGTATTTCAAGTGGCACCAAAGGAGCGTCCATGTTATCTCTTCCTACATCGTCTTCTTGCTTCTATATTAAGCGAAAAGTCGTAATACGGGAAGAAGAAGCACAGAAAGAAGATAAAAAGGGAAAAGGAATAAAAAAATTTGCAACGAAAAACAAATCCCAACTTAATTCTCGCGCTCTTTATCATGATATTGTGATTTCACCAAAATAGCAAACGAAGTAGAACGAGAACGATAAGAAGAAGAAAATACAAACCCAAAAATCCGTCGTTACCTGCACAATTAGCCGCCGCAATCGCTAAATCGCCCTCAACCGTAAAAGTTCTAATCGAATCGTGTGTCGAATCGCATTCGATTGTTGTATTAGGCTCAATAACGTCTTGATCGAACGCCTCGGCGTCGGCGAAGACGCGCGTGTAGATCGAGAGTGCGAGTACCATAAATCAGTGAAGGGAGAATAGAGTGACACAAGATCGTGGGCTTCATGACGTATCTGGCTCTGCCCAGGTACGTCTATATATATATATATATATATATATATATATATATATATAATATTTTCATTATTTATGACTTAAGTAATTAATTGAAATATTTTTCAGAAATGTAATCAATTAAATCTATGTTAATAACTAATTCTACAATATGAATGCCTAGATATATATTTACATCAAAAATGTTAGTTTCCATAAAATAAATTCAAATCTAAAAAAATAAATCACCAATCTCAAATGTTTTTTTTTTTAGAAATTCATATATATATATTAGTAATTAATAGTCAATTATTCGTAATAAATTATTGAGGCCCTAAAACTAAATTCGAATGCATTTATCATTGTTATTTATATTAATATGTATTATTTCAATCATTCTTTTTGTACACACACGTGTATATATATATATATGTGTGTGTGCGTGTGTATTAATATACGCGACACTTGGATTATCAGAGCCAAAGCAATCGCTCATCAAAGCTTACTCTCGCTCTCGGTTCGGGATGAATACCAAAGCGATTGCGAGATGTCGAGAGCCAAGAGATCCCTTGTGCGTTCCCATCTCACTCGCGCTATTCAAGTTCATGGACCTCATAAACCAAACAAACCTCGCATATAACTGCCGTCCTCCGATATATAGAACTTCGGTCGTTTTTTTTCATCTTCTTTTCCTCGCAATCGCAAACCTTAACCGTTACGTAACCGCGCAGCGTGATGATAACTTTGCTCTTATTATTAGTGAAAATTGCCCGCATATATATACATATATATATATATATATATATATATATATATATAGTCACGGGCTCGCACCTCGTCGTCAAGGATATATACTCATCCGCCGCGAATACAGTCCCGTAAGAAAGTTGTGCGCTTCGATCTAAAAATTTTTTTTCGTCGCACGTTTTTCGAAGCTTTACATCTGAGTAGAAAAAAAATATTCACCTGCTTTTTGTCTTGCTTCAATGATGTATAAGCATAACAAGAATTATATACGAAAAGAATAACATGCAAAAAAAAATTCCAAAAAACCAGATTCCAAAAAAAAGAGGGTTACTTTCACGCCTAGAGGGTGAAAGTAACAATTTGGAGTCGTTTATTCCATTCGTTGTACAAAAAATGCACGACGATCTAACAACTGAAGACCTAATATCAAAATGTCTCGGTCGGTACACGCAAAATTCAAATAAGAGCTTTAATTCCGTCGTGTCGACGTTGGCTCCTGTTGGCTGATTTGCAGGATTTTTTTTTTAAGGAACGATTTCTTCACCATTTTTGAGACTTAAGGGTATGTTTTATCAATACTTTTGGCTGTTAGATGATATTTCTTTATTAATTAATCTTCAAAAATGGCGAAAGTAGGGCGAGGTCTTCTAAACTGCATTTTCAAAGCTGGCATGACGTTTTGCTAAAAAACTAATCGGCCAATTCTGATGAAATCTCGTATACATATTTTTAACCTTATTGTCTGAAAAATGGCCTAAAATGTTTTTGAAAATAAATAAAGTATTTTTTTGTTGCAAAATGTCGCCATTTTTTTAGTATTCAATCATTTTGTTTTAGAGCGTACCATTTAATCGATTTTCAATATTTCCCATATTTTCTTGGTTTATATTCTGCGTATGAGTATTAATGAAAGAAAAACATTTCGTTGGTTTTTTTTCACATTAATCCCGCCGACGCTACGGGTCACGCGATTTATGAAAAAAAAATACCATGTAACAGAGAAAAGTAGTAATAAAACATGCCCTAATTATAAAAAGTCGTGAAGAAAGCTTTCACTTTGAAAAAAAAAAACAGAAAATCAATTTTTATCCTTGCCTAATTGTATCTTCTTCCTTAAATCGGAAAAACGCATAATTTGGCAGTTTTCATCTGATTAACTTGAAATTTAAACCGTTGCTCTTCAGATAGACTTTTTGGAGAAGTACACACGATTTCTACGATTGATCAACAATTGTCGATTTTATAAACGAATTGACGCTTCGTTTAGTAAAAACAAAATCATTTAGAATGATGCAATTATGCGACGAAACGATATTTTTTTAAATAATCGTGTATATTTCTCTAGCGAAAGTAATTTAAATGACGATTTTTTTTGTTCTAGGTGCTGCGCCATAAAAGTTCCGGGTCCTTCAGCAGACCGAATTTTTTTTTCATTTAATTTAAGTTTTGTTATTATATTTATTCAATTATTGTTTGCCTTCAAGTAATTGAAGTTTTGGAAATATATTTATTCAATTATTTTTTGCTTTCAAGTAATTGAAGTTATGTAATTGTGTTTATTTATTAAATTCTAATTTTTTTCAAATAATTGACGGTCTACATTTTCTTTAATTGATAGAATTATAATTATAATCGTATATATCATTTTTATTGATAATTATTATTATTATCATATTTGTTATCGCATGCTATTTTCATAATTCTATGTTCATTACTTCTGATAATTCTTATGTGCTATTGTTATAATGGTGTATTTACAAGTTTTTGTTAAATTAATATTTTTCAAATAATTACTTGTACAGGTAAAATAAATACTCGATCGAATAACTAGCTCGAGAGAAGTAAATGGCAAAATTCTTTGACAGGGAATACTTGTGTCTGGTACTGTACGAAATATGTAATTTTTTTTCATTATACCGCTGGAAATTCTTGGCTCGTTTGTACTTTATTGACTCAAAGACCACGCGCTTGCACGTAACCCCGTGCTCGCGATGACTGGTGTCTATCAGCCGGATTTTTGCACACGATGCCGACACTACGCACATCGTGGGACGGTTCCTTCCGTTCTTCTTGTACTCTAAATTTTTCGGTATTTTTTTGAAAGACACCCCCCCACTCCTGTCTGCCTGTCGCGCTTCTCTCTCTCTCTCTCTTCTCTCTCTCTCTCTCTCTCTCTCTCCCCTCTCTCTCTCCCCCCTCTCTCTCTGTCTCTTGCTCTCAGGTACTTGCCCATTTGCAAAAATTGTCTGGGTACAGTCTGGCGTTTTGACGAGCCGAGAATAGAAATAAGTGATGAGAGTACCAATAAGCAAAGAACCGGAAGCTGAAACGCTTCGAAAATGTTCAATAATTTTTTTGACCCCTTTAGCGACCAAATACACTTTACAGATCATTATCAATCTATGAGGAGATAGAGAGAGAAAACGCTAGGCCGACAGAGATAGAGAGAGAGAGGGAGAGAGAGAGAGAGAGCTGAAAATCTTTTTAAAAAATAACGTACTGTAAAGAATTTATTTACTCGACTCTTATGACGAAATAAAATATTTGTTTTCGTTAGTTATTGAATATCTTCGCGAATAATGAAGAAATTTTTTTTTTAATCGGGTAAAATTCGCATTTTGGTTACACTTTTTATTACTCAGAAAAACTGCTCATTTTATTTTTCACGAAAAAACTTAGTTTCTCATGTTTATACATTTTATCACAGTTTTTATATATTTTTTCAGTACATATTTATGTATAACAAATATTATATATTTTATATTTCTATATTTGTATATTGTATTACAGTTTATTATATTGTATACAGGGCTACTGGTTATTGGTCAGGATCCCGTGAACGGGTTATAGGATATGTTTCCCGTTATCAAATAATCTAGTAATCCTTTATGCAAAAGTGAACCATTTTCGAGATATCCTTATTATTATTATTATTTTAAGTGAGGGGTAGGCAAGTTTAAAAATTAATTGAAAAAAACTGTTGTATGAATTCAAGCTTAAAAAAATTATTTGCCGTTTGAGGATGGAGTAACAAACAATCATCAACAATAAAATAAGAATAATCTGGAAATATTCGTCTTTGACAACAAAATTATGAGAAAAAAAGTTGCTTACACTACGGCGAAATGACATACACTGAATTTCAAGCTTGCTTTTCTATCGATGCGTTGCCATCTTACACCCACACAGTCTTGGAACTTGTTCAACGTCCTAATATAATATTTGTTATATATTAATATGGACTGAGAAAATATATAAAAACCGTAATAAAACATATAAATATAACACTCAAAATTTTATGATGAAAAATGAAAAATAAAATATAAAAAAAATTGCCAAGTTTGCTTCTTTTAGATTCGTTCCCATTTCGAACTACACGCACGCAGTTTTGGCAACGCCATCTGTTGGAAAACCGCGAGAATTTGTTCAATGTCCTAATATAATATTTGTCATATATTAATATGGACTGAAAAAAATATATCAAAACCGTAATAAAACATAAATATAATGAACTAAATTTTGTCATAAAAAATGAAAAAAATATTTCAAGCTTCCTTCTTTGAAGATGCGTTGCGATCGCAAACTACACGCACGCAGTTTTGGTAACGCCATCTGTTGGAAAACCGCGAAAACTCGTTCAACGCCCTAATATAATATTTGTCATATATTAAAATGGACTGAAAAAAATATATAAAAACCATAATAAAACATGTAAATATAACAAACTAAATTTCATCATGAAAAACTTTTTTTTTAATTTCAAGTTTGCTTCTTTATAGATGCGTTGCCATCTCAAACTACACGCACGCAGTTTTGGTAACGCCATCTGTTGGAAAACCGCGAAAACTTGTTCAACGTCCTAATATAATATTTGTGATATATATATATATATATATATATATATATATACAGGGTGTCCCATTTTTATCTTACACCTGAATTTTCTCGAAAAATATTGCTCGGACGAAATATTGTGTGGAACAAAACTTCTAGGGATTGAAGGGGGACGTTTGAAAAAAATTTATTTGAGGAGCCAAAATTCAAAATGGCGGCGTTACAAAGGCTGACATGTTTTTTTTCAAACGGAAACATAACTTTTTTTTATTGCCAAAAAATTTGTCAGCTGAAAACTAAAAACTTTTGTTGAAAAAAATTTTTGATAAGGTTCATAGTTTTCAAGTGAGACCATCATTTTCAATTATTTCAGATGTATCCAGGATTTGTGTGTGTGTGTGTGTGTGTGTGTGTGTGTGTGTGTGTGTGTGTTTTTCTACCCATCGTGATCAAAGTTCGTCAAGGATTTAAAGAAACACGTTTTTGGGCCTGAAAATGGCACAAACGCTATTAAAATGGAAAAAAACTATTTTTCATCGATTTTCCTCCAAAATTTTCTCATGAAATATCGTCCAAATTTGAAAACAAAAAAACAAAAAAAAAATTTCAACAAAAAAATTTGATTCTTTTTTTGTTCAAGTGGTCATACATTCGAAAATACAACATTGAGCGGCTTGCCGTGAGCCATTTAGTCTAATTGTCCCTACCACCGGCATTTGCGTTAGCCAAAGCGTAGGAGGTTGCATGCCTGGATACATCTGAAATAATTGAAAATGATGTTCTCACTTGAAAACTATGAACTTTATCAAAAAATTTGTTCAACAAAAGTTTTTAGTTTTCAGCTGACAAATTTTTTGGCAATAAAAAAAGTTATGTTTCCGTTTGAAAAAAACATGTCAGCCTTTGTAACGCCGCCATTTTGAATTTTGGCTCCTCAAATAAATTTTTTTCAAACGTCCCCCTTCAATCCCTAGAAGTTTTGTTCCACACAATAGTTCGGCCGAGCAATATTTTTCGAGAAAATTCAGGTGTCAGATTCAAATGGGACACCCTGTATAAATATATATATATATATATATATATACATAAAAACTGTAATAAAACATGTAAATATAACAAACTAAATTTTATCATAAAAAATAAGACAGTTTCCGTCGCACAACCCTTCCACGCGTTCGTGACGAATAACCAGTAGCCTTGCATATTCCATTATTTACAAACTGTTTATTTTAATATTTATTGCGTGCCAGTTATAACAAATGGAAACGCTTGATCGAAGTCAATGTGATATCTCATACGAATGGTAATACTTCTCTCTGCTCATTTCACGATCGTCTATTTTTAATGTCGTTTTTATTTTTATTTTTATCCACACAAATACAAAATCCAGTACAAAATTGCTCGGCAATTCCAGCTCTCAATGTATTACCCTCAAGTGTGCCAAGAGGGGCGCGTTCCTTCATTTCATTCGCGTTATTCATAAATCTCCGTGGGATTGAGACGCTCGAATCAATTGAAAATCGATCTTTGCCTGCGCGCTCGCGCGTTTCAATCTCATCGAGACCCGGGGCGCGTTTGCGCCTACGCGGGCTTGATCTAGGCACGTGCGATATAGCGATACGTTCGATTTATGCCGATGCGGTTCACCACCGGGAATCCATACCGAATCTCCCACGGCCGGCTATAAGACGTATACAGGGTGTCCCTGTTGGGTGGGAAAGACGAAGAGGCGGGGGGGGGGGGGGGGGGTAGGTACAAGAGACCGGTGGATGAAGCTCTTCGACCGGAAGTCGTTGGCCATCGAGGTTGTGTGAAATTTCGACGATCGAGCGTTGTCGATAATTGCCGCGGTGGAGGCCGTCGAGGTCACGCGGGCCTCGGTCACCCTCGCGGTACTTCAGAGGCGAGCGTAAATTTTGTCGCGGCACGTCGATCTTAGTCGGGTCGAGGGTGGCGAGGTCCGCGACGAGAAAAGCCGAAGCGATCGAGAGCATTGTCTCTAGCTCGGAAAATTGGCGGAGTTGTGGCACTTGGAAGCTGTGACGAAACGCTGCCCATTCGACGGCTCTCACAAGGGCAGGGCGCTAATCGGGACCCACCGATTTAGCCCAAACTGCGTGGGTAGAAGAAGGTGGGTCCCCACTTAACGCTCGTAAAATATTTCGCCTGAGTGGGCCATAGGAAAGGATAAAACGCTCTCCAAAGATGTCCGAGTAGAGCTTGAGGGATATTTTTTCATCATTTCCAAGTCAGCGGCGTAGCGCAGTGGTCAGGCGCATTGCCCGTCACCCCAATGGCTTTGGATCGATTCTCGCTGCTAATGATTTTTTTAAATTATTGTTTTTTAATTCCTCGTAATGTTCAACTCTTTATTGCAGAATTTAAATATATTCAAGCAGTTAAATTATATAATTAGGTGAAGTTTTTAATGAAAATGAAAATTCCGAAAATTCTTGCAATTAATTATGTATGCTGCTTTTTATTCATTATCAGAAATAATTTCAAACGCTCTCCAAAGATTTCCGAGTAGAGCTTGAGGGATATTTTTTCAACCATTTCCAAGCCAGCGGCGTAGCGCAGTGGTCAGGCGCATTGCCCGTCACCCCAATGGCTTTGGATCGATTCTCGCTGCTAATGACTTTTTTTTAATTATTGTTTTTTATTCCTCGCAATGTTCAACAAGTTATTGTAGAATTTAAATATATTCAAGCAGTTAATTTATATAATTAAGTGAAGTTTTTAATGAAAATGAAAACTCCGAAAATTCTTGCAATTTATTATGTACGCTGCTTTTTACTCATTATCAGAAATAATTTCAAACGCTCTCCAAACATTTCCGAGTAGAGCTTGAGGGATATTTTTTCAACCATTCCCAAGTCAGCGGCGTAGCGCAGTAGTCAGGCGCATTGCCCGTCACCCCAATGGCTTTGGATCGATTCTCGCTGCTAATGATTTTTAAAAATGATTGTTTTTTAATTCCTCGCAATGTTCAACTAGTTATTGTAGAATTTAAATATATTAAAGCAGTTCATTTATATAATTAAGTGAAGTTTTTAATGAAAATGAAAATTCCGAAAATTCTTGCAATTTATTATGTACGCTGCTTTTTACTCATTATCAGAAATAATTTCAAACGCTCTCCAAAGATTTCCGTGTAGAGCTTGAGGGATATTTTTTCAACCATTTCCAAGCCAGCGGCGTAGCGCAGTGGTCAGGCGCATTGCCCGTCACCCCAATGACTTTGGATCGATTCTCGCTGCTAATGATTTTTTAAAATTATTGTTTCTTAATTCCTCGCAATGTTCAACTGTTTATTGCAGAATTTTAATATACTCAAGCAGTTAATTTATATAATTAGGTGAAGTTTTTAATGAAAATGAAAATTCCGAAAATTCTTGCATTTAATTATGTACGCCGCTTTTTATTCATGGTCAGAAATAATTTCAAACGCTCTCCAAAGATTTCCGAGTAGAGCTTGAGGGATATATTTTCAAACATTTCCAAGTCAGCGGCGTAGCGCAGTGGTCAGGCGCATTTCCCGTCACCCCAATGGCTTTGGATCGATTCTCGCTGCTAATGATTTAAAAAATTTTTTTTTTTAATTCCTCGCAATGTTCAACTAGTTATTGTAGAATTTCAATATACTCAAGCAGTTAATTTATATAATTAGGTGGAGTTTTTAATGAAAATGAAAATTCCGAAAATTATTGCTATTAATTATGTACGCTGCTTTTTATTCATTATCAGAAATAATTTACAATGTAGAAACACCCTCGAAACATTTGAAACATACATATTTTTCACACCAGGCACATTTTATAAAAGCATTGTTTGAGCAGTTACATGTTTCCTAACCACGCTTCATTGGAAAGTGTAATTCATTCAAGTTTTGAAACAAAGGTTTTGCCTTTGTAAATTTGGATGCGAACCAAGCGTATGGGATAATAGGGGTGAAAACAGGAGCACTGAATTGATGCTGCACATTCAGTAGGACAAGCTGAGGCCGGAGCCACGCGGCAGTCCCTGTACGGGTCGCGAGCGTCTCTACGCACATTTTCGTATAGTCCAAAGATACCGGAAAATACGCACCTGTGAGCCTGCAACGCCAAGTCAGACAGAGAGCCTTTTAACATTTTAGCATTAAACATTCGGATTGAAAATGCTTTAAAAACTGCATATGTTTTTTGAGTTGGGCTGGGTATGGGGGTCTGAGTTAGCTGGAAGTCACACAAAAGTCACCATACCCCCACTCCACTACTACTGTGCGGTAGTAGAGTGGGGGAAGCTGCAACGTGCTGAATGCCTGCGATTGGTTGAAAAATACCCTCTCTCCACCCAATTCTAATCTTGTTATTACTTTAACAATTATATTACAACCTATATTACAAATATATTAGAAACATTATTTAACAATTATTATAGAAACAAACTCAAACAAATCCTAAACAAAATCGTACAAACCCAATTATATACCTCAATGTAACGATATATTTCGAAAAATAATAAAAACCAACTTATTTATACGTACCTGTTTTTTATTATCCGAAAAGTCTGATTACATCTCCAATGCCATGAAATAATTGCACTTTGTGTAACATCGGTAGATTTTTCTTCATACATCCCGACTACTACCAAATCCGATTTGTTTTACATCAAGATCGTGACCGCGATCGATCGTCGAACGGCGAAAAAAAAATTCCCTTCTTCATTGTCGCAGGGATCGTGTTCTCCAGTTGGAAAGCATATCGAGTCGAGAAAATTGAATAAAAAATAGCTTCTCATGAAAAGTACGGAATTATGGCAATGCAGAAAGCTATCGTGGCTGCTGTCTTCTTCGACTGCCTGGATTTACATCAGTCGAGGCGTACAACGTGGGCAGGCTGCAGGGTCTGGTTGACACCCTGTACATATGTATGCATAATAATTCACCATCCATCTCTCTCTCTTTATTTCTTTCTATCTCTTCCTCTCTCCTGCTTCTCTCGAGAGTCTGACCTAACGCGAGCTTAGATCGAAGTAAAGATGCAGCCAGCTCGCTTTCTTTTCCTTTTTTCATTTTAATATCGTACCTTATCCCCAATGTATCGTACCTCTGCATATATCTGTACACGGTGGCCCGAAACGTAACGTCCGAATGGAACATCCAGATGCCTCGTATCCTATTCGAATCACCCCCACGTATTTTCTACGATATTTTTTAATTTCGAAATTTTTATTTTTTATTTTTCGAGAAAACAGCATTTTTTGAGAAAAAAATCTTTTTTATTTTTTAAGAAACAAAAACCGTTTTTTTTTATTTTTCGAGAAAAAAACCGTTATTGTTTTTTTCATTTTTCGACACAAAAGGATTTTTAGAGAAAAAAGGATTATCTATATTCCCCTTTGTGCATGTATTTTCCTCGCGACTTTTTTTTACTCGTCTCAGCCTTCCGAAGTGCACTGTCGAGCACTAAATAAATGACGAAACTCTAACGTTGATGACGAAGATTTTGATTAAAAGTTTAAGGCGAGACACCACTGTGACGAGTAAGAAAAATCGATTTTTTTTTTGCATTTTCTCAAAGTATACATATTCAAGAGAATGTGAAAAAAAACGAATTTAAATATTGAAAATTAACCAAGTGACGGACGATTTAATTATTGAGAGCAGGTAGCAAAGATTTACGTTTACTGAAACTTCCAATCTTTATAATTTATAATTGTCCGATTTTCAATTAAAAAAAAAACCAAATTTCCGCAATTGCAGTAGCTATCGGACGTACCTTTGTTTTTCGCAATTTAGCATTTTTAAGTTCCCGAATATGAGTAAAAAATTCGCCAAAAATGTACTTAATTTTTGAACACCCGGAATTTTGTGAAAAATTATTTTTTCGAAAAACGGCTACGTACAACGAGACCTACATTTATATAGATGATAAAACTTTTTTATTTATATTTTTCAGACCAACCATTGTCAAGTTATCGATCCGGCCGTTGGACCACATTTTTCATACAGAGGTTCTATCAAACTTTAATAACGTTGTTAATTTTTCATTTTCACAAATAACAATTTACACGAAGTAAGTGCAATGTATACTCTATAACATACCATTTTTTTTCCAAATCCCGAACAAATAATCTAGTAGACAAAAAATTCGAAACAAACCATATTTTCGGGCCGATAAAGTCCTCCCTTAAAAAAATTGTTTAAGAGGATCGGTCGCTAAAGTTCGGATGACAAAAAGAAAATACTTACATTAGTCCAAATGACTCTCAATTGCTTTTCAAAACGACCAACAGGAACATACATACACAAACGAGAAAAAAATAAAATAAAAAACTATGCCACAGAAAAACTCGAGAAAGAAATTCAAATGCTTGGTTCGGGAAAAGTAGAAAAGATCGTAGAACATACGTGTTTCGGATAGGCGTTGATGCAAGGCATTTGGATTTTCTTTTTCGACGCGACTTTTAGGGCCACCCTGTATAAATACGTACATGTATATTACGTGCTATATCCACTTGGCTTATGCTTTACGATCCTATTATTTCACGCACCGCGGGGACAAAAGGCCATCCGCAGGACTATGCAGACACATAACTTGGCGCATTGGCTCTCTCTCTCTCTCGGGAACGCCCTTGTCCCCCACGGCGTTTTCCACCCACTACATGCACACGCACACGCACACACACACACACAAATATATATATATTGTAGGCGTATATAAAATATATATATTCTATATATATATATATATATATATATATATAAAATAAATAAATAAAATAATAAAATATATAAATAAAATAAAGAGAATAATTTTTTTTACAATAAATTTTGGCGGCGAAAAGTTCGGCATATAAAAGAGAGAAAAAAAAACCATATCTCAATTACCGTGATACTTAGGACATAGGGTCTAACAATAAAGGTGAACAAATTTGCAAATTACCCCCCCCCCCCCCCCCCCCCAATCCCACAAAAACACCAAACACTCTGTTTATAAAAACATACATATATGCATACATATATATGTATATATGTGTATGTATATATATATATATATATATATAAAATAAATAAATAAAATAATAAAATATATAAATAGAATAAAGAGAATAATTTCTTTTAAAATGAATTTTGGCGGCGAAATGTTGGGTATTTAAAAAAAAGAAAAAAAAACATATCTCAATTACCGTGACACTTAGGACATAGGGTCTAACAATAAGGGTGAAAAAAATTGTAAATTACCCCCCCCCCCCTCCCAATCCCACAAAAAATACCAAACACTCTGTTTATAAAAACATACATACATGCATACATACATACATACATGCATATATATATATATATATATATATATATATATATATATATATATATATATATATGTGCGTGTGTGTATGTATGTATGTATGTATTTATATGCAGGTTGTTTGGCGCATGGACCGACTTAGAGCAATTTTTGTCTCGTTGATGGTGTGCACTCCATGTAACTTCGATTTTATGCACGATTGCTGGCGAGTCATTCCGATTTGTTCGTTTAAGCATTTCATGAAATACTCGAATGAGGATTTTTTGGGGGCTTGGGCGGGGGGGGGGGGGGATCATTTGCAACTTTTTTACCCTTATACCCTATGTCCTAAGTGTGACGGTAATTAAGATGTGGATTTGTTCTTCTTTTTTTTAATACCCGAAATTTCGCCTTTAAATCGTCATAACTTTTTTATTTGTGGTTGCAATAGCACGAAATAACTTTGGTTGTATTCTGCAATGCATGTATATTATAAATAAATCATTATTTGATACAATTGGGTTCAAGAAAGTGACTCTTGAGGTTCCAGTCTCAAAAATGTGTAAATGTATGAAAAATTTCGCCCCCAAAATTCATTAGAAAAAATAATTATTCTCTTTATTTTGACCGTATAATGAATGATTTCTATGACATGTAGCATACCGTTGGAAAGGGTACAAACTAGGGAACTTTTTAAAACAGAGCTAATTTCAAAATAGCTTTTAGTTTTTTTTTTATAATGAATTGAGAAGTTGACATTTTTCATACATTCACGCATTTTCAAGACTTTGGAAACTCATGAGTGATTTTCTTGATACAAATTGTATCGAATGATTTATTTATAATAAACATACATTGCAGAATGGAACAAAAGTTATTTCGTGCCATTGCAACCACAAACCAAAAAGTTATGACAATTTAAAAGCGAAATTTCGGGTAATTAAAAAAAACGCAAACAAAATCATATCTTAATTACCGTGACACTTAGGACATAGGGTCTAAGGGTGGAAAAAGCAGCGAATGATCCCCCCAATTCCGCAAAAAATTGTGTCCATCCATGTAGCAAACACCCTTTATATACGACGGCCCATATGCAAACCCAAACGTCTAAAAAATACAATCAATTCATATCCTCGAATGTAAAAGTGTTCCGCAGCTTGCCGGTGCACATTCTTCAAATGGCAAAAGTAGGCAATCCGTGATTGCGCCTACGTGATGCGATATTGATCCGTCACAGTGGCAGTCCAAAGGGTACATGCTAACCGATCATCGAGAGAAACTCCTTAATTACGTGGGTCCGATAAGAAGCTGCAGGATCGGGAGGGACACGTGTCAAGTGGGCGTCAACGAGACGGACGATGTCCGCCTTAATTAACGGAACATCACGCAATGCTATGTAGCCACTTTGCCTCGTTCTGCAGGTCGCTTCGTCGCGCGCACATTTACGAATATATATATATATATATATATATATATATATATATATATATATATATGGGGTATTCCAGCCCAATTCAGACAACTATTTTCCTCACCATCGTTGATTGTAGATTTTCATAATGGAAAACCTGACTCCTGGTGTAAAAAAAACAACTAATTTTTTTCAGGTTGTAAAATCATCGGCCAGTCCACTCGGACAATTTTTAAAATTCTGAAAAAATGTGCGATACGTTTTAGACCTGTTTTGTGAATTTTTCACCAAAGCCCACTTTGGGCTTCTGGTATTTACTATATGTTTTTGTGAAATTTCGATTTTGGGGATGTTTATTCGACACTTTGGGAGTCAGAAGAGACTTGAACGGCTTTAGGTCTTGAAAGTAAAAAAAAACTTCAAAAATAACCAACAGATGTGTTTAAAAAATGGGAAGAATTTATGTGACATAATGCTCGGGCAAGGATTGGATTCAGCTCGAAAAATGAATCGAAGCCTTTTCTGTGCAGGCAAAGTCAAATTGGTTGCAAAACGAAAAAGAGAGGAAGAGAGAGAGAGAGAGAGAGAGAGAGAGAGAGAGTCATTTATTTCGTACTCTGGAGCATATGCTCCCTAAGAGTACCGTGCAAGTTTTTGTACAGATTGCATGGAGCATTTTCTTAGCACTATATTAGCTTATATAGAATGCATCATAATTAAAAATAGTTAACAAAAATAAAATAAAAATACTATATAGGATAACTAATTAATAATAATATAGAAAACATTAAAGTTAAAGTTAAAATTAAAATAAAAATTACGATTTAAATCGATAAATTTGGCTACGCTAGCATCAGCTCAAAGATTCGTTTAATAATAATCGGCTTAAGGTACGCCTGAACAAGAGACGACTTTTACAGGCTCTGATTTGAGGGTCTATAGTGTTCCAGAGGTAACATGAGGTGGTGCAGAAAGACCTAAGATAGTAGTTGGTCCTACAGTTTGGTATAATAAAGTCACTGCTCCTCAGTGGCCGCCGAAGACTATGCAATGGTATTTGCAGACGGTGCACAAATCGTTCGTATAAGTAGGATGGTTTTCCATACTCGCACATCGCGTGAATAAAGGAAGCAAGTAAGAGCTTCCGTCGCTCAGCAGTCTTCAGCCATCCCAGCCGTATGTAATGGGGCGTGACGTGGTCATAACGATGTAGGTCGAAAATGAACCGTACGCCCGCGTTCAGTGCACGTTGCAGCTGCTGATTTTGGGTATCAGTAATGTTGGTAAGCAGTAGAGAACAATAATCAAGGTAAGGTAAAGTAAGTGCCTTAACCAACATCAGACGAACACTTGTTGGAAGTTTTCCACGGCAACGTTTGAGTTGGTAAAGAGACGATCTCATCTTCCCAGCCATTCTTGCAGTGTGCTGTCTCCAGGAGAGTGTTCGTTCAATGTGGACACCAAGACAGGTCACTGACGTTGACCAGTCAATTGAGTCAGGGCCTACTCTAATTGATGAAAGCGGCAAAGAATCCAGGCGTGCCAGGTGACGAGAAGACCCCAAGATAATGGCCTTAGTCTTGGTGGTGTTCAGTTTCAAGCAGGACTTGCTTGCCCAAGAGAAAATGGCCTCTATACTGCTATTTATCCTCACAATCCCATCATTAATCTCAGATGGATAGCAATGCAGATAGATTTGGAGATCATCTGCATATAAGCTGTATTGACAATCTTTGATGGCAGTGCGGAGATCATTTATAAAGATGGAAAACAGAAGCGGTCCAAGAACTGAGCCTTGCGGCACACCTGAGCGTAAGCATCCCCATGCCGATTTGTTACCGTTATGGTCAACAATGGCCTGCGTGCGCCCGTTGAGATATTCACTGAACCAAGTTAGCGTGCTCCAGGAAAAATGAAAATCCGCCATTTTTTTTAGCAATAGATCATGTGGTACGCTGTCAAAAGCTTTGGAAAGATCAAATAGCACGAGCATAGTGACCATCCTCCTATCAATCGCGAGGCGCGCATCATCGATGATTCGTAGCAACGCAGTTTGGGTACTGTGATGTTTCTTGAACGCCGATTGGTAAGGATCACCCAGGTCTTGCTTGTCAAGGTAGCCTACAATTTGGTCAGCAACGACGCGCTCTAAAATCTTTGCAAAGTTACATAATAAAGATATAGGTCTGTAATCAGATAGTTCCGACGGTGTTTTTTTCTTTGGGATGGGGCGTACGAGGGCCTTTTTCCATTCACCTGGGTATTCGGAGTGGATTAATGCGTGGTTAAACAAGTGAAGAATGTGTCCACCAAGAGCTGGCCAGGCAATGCGAGTCATCTTTAATGAGATATTGTCAGAGCCCGTGGCATTGGCTTTAATTCTGCAGAGCGCCTTAGTTAGTACTTCCGGAGTTATATGCGCAAGGTAGAAAGAATCGTCGTTATAACCCCATGCTCCATCAAACAGTGCATCTAGATTTTGCGTGCGATAGCTTCCAGGATCTCCAGCAGTGATGAAGTACCTATTGAGTGTATCTGGGTCAAAAACTAAAGGTGTCCGCGAGTTTTGTCGAGGGAGTAGGCCAATTTTTCGCACGCAGTTCCAAACCTCAGAAGGGTGAGTCGCTGTAGCAAAGCTGGCTTTATAGTAGGCTTCAGTCGCACGTTTCAAGTGCATTTTCAGTTCATTTCGCACTGCACAGAGAGAGAGAGAGAGAGAGAGAGAGAGAGAGAGAGAGAGAGAGAGACAGAATGGTGGGGGGAGAGAGGGGGGGAGGAGGAAAGTATATATAACACAGTATAGATAACATAGCAGCAATGGGATTTGGAATGATTAAGGGGTAACACCACTCTAGAGTCAGCACAAAAGACCTAAATTTGATCATTTTTTTTTAGAATACTGAAATTGGGATCGTGTTCCTTTTTCAGAGTTTATTAAACACATATTGAAGTATGTAAAAAAAATGTTATTGCCTTTTTGATAAAAAATAGCGGCGACGAAGCCAGTGTTCAAAAACGCCTTTTTTCGTTACCTCCACGGGCGGACGTGGAAATCCGAAAGCTTGAGAAAGATAAGAACTAGAACAAAAACTAATAAAAAGTAGAACAAGCACACCACTGTGATGAGCCGAAAAAATTGCGCTTTTTTTCCGAATTTTTTTATCTACTAGATTATTCATTTGGTATTTCGAAATTTTGATGAGCCGAAAAAATTGCGCTTTTTTCCGAATTTTTTTATCAACTAGATTATTCATTTGGTATTTCGAAAAAAAGGTATGATATTGGGCAACCATTGAACTTATTTCGTGTTATTTTGTTATTAAAAAAATTAAAAATTAACAGCGTTATTAAGGGATAATAGAAGCTCTGTATAAAAGATGTGGTCCAACAGCCGGATTAGTAACTTGACTTTCGTCATCTATAAATTTAGTTCTCGTAGAACTGAGCCGTTTTTTGAAAGAAAATCACAAGATCGCGGGTATTCGCAAAAGTATTGTTTTGGCGAAGCTTTTACTTTTATTTGAGAGTTTAAAAATTACTAAACCAAAAAGAAACGCCTATGAACAATGATAGCTATTTAAATTACGGATTTTTTTTTATTGAAAATTCGACAATTATAGCTAGAGTTATGGTTCCGGCCGGGTCGAGAAAAGTCGTTTCGAGAAAAAACGCGATTTAAAGTATGAGTATACGTAAATCGTTGCACTACCTGCTCTCACTACATCATCTGTAAATTCGTGAATATTCAATATTTTAACTTGAATTTTTTTTTACATATTCTTGAATATCTATAGGTAATTTGAGAAAATGCAACAAAAAATCGTTTTTTATTACCCGTCACGGTAGTGTCCCGCCTCAAAGAAGAATTCTGAATGGAGTATAAACTACCCGAATATAATTTCATCTGAAACCATATTTTTTTAGTTTTCCTTACTTGCAAAACGTCCAAACTGTCCAAATCGTCAGACGTCCAAACTGTCGAATTATCATCTTCAAAATCGAAATTTCACAAAATAAAAGTCTACATCGCAAGCACATGTTGAGTGTTGTTGAAAAATGCAAAAAACAGGTCTAAAAAGAATCTAATTTTTTTCAGAATTTAGCAAACGGCCCGAGTGGACTTTTCGATTTTTCGCAGTCACAGAAGGGTGGGAGAAAAAAAAGCAACGTGTTTTTTCGACTCCAGGAGTGAAGTGTCCGACTATGGGAATCTATGGGTAATCAACGATGATGACAGCAATAGTTGCCTGAGTTGAGTTGGAATACCCCATCTAGTATACACAAGTCGTAAATACAGGGTGCCTTTTGGCTCGACGTGTTCTTTCAAGGGACTGATTGCGAATGTGAAATGCTGCCGAAGCAGCTGATCTCAGTGTCGCACGGAGTCTCCCAGTTTTTGTCATACTCGGGTCTTTCAAGTCAGACAAAACACAATTTCCGTACGATAAATTTGACTCTTGTGCCTCTGTAGTTCAGGCACTTGAAACTTTTCAACAGTTGTTCGTCTCGTGAGCAGTAGGTAATGCAGTCCACGATGATTCGTCGAGCAAAAGGATTGACAAAGATTCAAATGTTATTGGGAATTTTGTCATTTTGCGCGTAGATGGATGCGGCGTTCTTCTGGAAAATCGACAAATTCCAAGTACCTCAAAAACCAAGAGACTCGGTGTTAGACGAACATTGGTTACTTTGGTGTCATTCGATCTTTACTGTCTTACCCCTCGAAGGTTTACGACGAGCTAATATATATATATATATATATATATATGTGTGTGTGTGTGTGTGTGTGTGTGTGTGTGTGTGTGTGTGTGTGTGTGTGTGTGTGTGTGTGTGTGTGTGTGTGTGTGTGTGTGTGTGTGTGTGTGTGTGTGTGTGTGTGTGTGTGTGTGTGTGTGTGTGTGTGTGTGTGTGTGTGTGTGAGGGTGTGTGTGTGTGTGTGTGTGTGTGTGTGTGTGTGTGTGTGTGTGTGTGTGTGTGTGTGTGTGTGTGTGTGTGTGTGTGTGTGTGTGTGTGTGTGTGTGTGTGTGTGTATTAGGGAAAAATATACTTTTTGGGGATTTTTTTTTTCAGAAAAACTACAAAATAAATCGAGATTACGAAAAGGGTGTTTATCATACATATCAGTGACTGTATACAATAATTTTTTTGAAGCGACTACTTTCAAAATGGCAGTTGGGCAGCATTTATCTCAAAACTGCATTTTTTAAGTTGGCCGGAAATATAACTCAGACAATTTTCAACCGATTCACTTGAAATATTGAATATATCTTGAAAAATACATTGTCTATGGAAGTACGTAGGATTTTTTTTATTTATATTGCACAGTTCATTTGTTATCAACAATTATCTGACGATTGTTTAGGCAAATTTTTGGAAAGTGAAAATTTCGTCAGATTATTGTTAATAACAAATGAACTATGGGATATTTAAAGAAATGCTGTTTTTCTGAAGAAAAAAATCCCCAAAATGGCTATTTTTTCTGTCTCTAGAGAGGCCTAGTCCCTTGAAGGAGAAAAAAATTGTAGTGAAGGTGCGATCGGTCAAAAAATATTTAGAGGTCGCTACAGAGCTTCGAAATTTCCAATTTTTACCAATTTTCTTACTCTTCTCACTCATAAATTAAAAACTTTGTAAAGTTCTCAAAACAAACCATCCTTCTTTCTTCAGAAACAGATTTTTCAAATTTACCCCACACTTCCAACCCAAGAATTGTAATCTTTGTTATCATAAAATAATTACTTAAAGCTCTTATCCGTAAACAAAATTATAGGTCGTTTTATTCGTAAAACTGAAATGGCAGCTGTTCTCCGCACATCGTAATGCGTCCCAAAGTTGGTCTCGTTAGTCAAACTGCGGACCAATCGTAGCTGTATTCGGTGACGAGCGACGCCATAATACAATAATACATAATAACACATAATAACACATATCGTCTAATTTGTTTTTGTTAAAAATTATTATAATAAATTATTCAGAAAATGTAACACTTCGCCGTTTATTTTGTTTTTATGCTACAAGGTATTATTAACGCATGTGAGATTAATATTAATTTAATTTTTTGGCGGAAATTGTAAATTTCGAAAACCTTGAGCGACCACTAAATATTCATCGGCCGGCTAGAGCTTTCGCAAGGTTAATTTAAAAATTACAAAGCGTGATATTCGTGGGTGAGAAGTGGACGAGAAAAATCGATTTTTCAATGAAAATTTTAGGGAGTCTTAAGCGACCTCTAAATATTTTTGACCGTTCGCAGCTTCGTCGACGATTTTTTTTCTTTGAGAATATATTTGGATCGTGAGAAAAAGGAAAAAAAATAGAGCTCAAATTTGGGCCACCCTAGTATGTATGTATGTATGTATGTATGTATATTAGACTGATTCAAAAAAAAAATTTCCTTCTGGATTCTTGTGCTATTGTTGGGCACTGATAAAACAAAATTTCTCTAAAAAGATGGGCGCGGTCACTCAATTTTTAGAGGTGGCTATCTCGACTTTTTTGTATTTGAATTTTTTTAACGAAGATATTGTATTTAAGCATAGTCATGGTTTCGGATTACGGATAAAAATCACATCCAGCAGCTTTTTCGTAACAAAAATAAACTCTAACAATTTGAAAAGATTGCAATATTCACAATTCAAATCCAGGTAGATCAATAATGGCGTCTATACTACTCTCGTTATTCATGTAGATTTATTTATACGCATTAACATTTCGCACTTTTTACGAAAAATTAAATTATAAGCTTTTATTCATAAATCGTATATTTACATTTTGAAAATGCTACGCTTATATTATCTTCAAGCTCATTTACATTTCTTCCCAGCCATTCTCAAGTTCGTTAACATTTTGGGCAGAACGAAAATGTGCAACGTTGAACAGTTTGTCCAAATCTCTCTTAAATTTACGCTCCTTCGATATTTGTGACGGCAAATTCTTTTTAACCCGATTTTTTTTAAGTTTTTTCAAGACTAGATGGAGTTTTATTGATTTCGAGATTGCGTTATTCAATCGACGCGTTGGAATTTCAGCACATTTCCATTGTTCGAAAACTTCTTTCATCGTTTCGTGTGCACTTCGACGTATGGTCAGTTTTTCTCTGTTATGTTTGTAAAAGAACAAACTCAAAACTTTTCCGATTTTTATCCGTAATCCGAAGCCATGACTATGCTTAAATGCAATACGTTCGTTAAAAAAAATTCAAATACAAAAAAGTCGAGATAGCCACCTCTAAAAATTCAGTGACCGCGCCCATTTTTTTAGAGAAATTTTCTTTTGTTAGTGCCCAACAATAGCACGAGAATCCAGAAGGAAAAAAAATAATTTTTTTTTTTGAATCAGTCTAATATATATATATGAACATGTGTGTATGTGCGCGTGTGTGCTTTTTAGCTCGGCGTAAACCGATACGTATGTACACACACATAGTTTCGAGGTTATGCGCGTCTCATGAGGAATAAAAGTACTACACCCCATTGAGGAAGCTTGATTGTCGTCCGGTACACCCAAAAGGAGCACGAAGGCCTTAAGAAGTGTTACAGTTTCGGAATCGCAAAAATACATGTATTTACATATACATATACGTATAAAAATCACGTAGGGAGGGGGAGGTCGACTGTTTGCTCCTCTCTTTCTCTCTCGCTCTTATTCCCTCATTACATCGTCTTTCAGCATCGATACTTTTCCTTTTTCGCCTCATTCAACTGTGGCGCATGTAAATTTATTCCAGCGAGGTGTGGTGGGGCTTGTAACATGTGAATCGTGTACGAGAGACTCTTGGAACACTCTCTCTTTCAATTTTTCTCTCTCTCGGTCACTCTTTTCTCATCTTTGCTTCCTCTCTCTCTCTCTCTCTCTCTCTCTCTCTCTCTTGCTTTTTCTCTCCTCCTCTCTTTAAGAAGGCTCTCGTTTGCTCCACCGCCTCCGCATAAGTTATGTGCCCCAAAGGGATTGCGCGGAGAGAGAGAGAGAGAGAGAGAGAGAGAGAGAGAGAGAGAGAGAGAGAGAGAGCAGAAAAATCGCGATGTTTCTCGGACACGTTCGCGTTGCCGGATTCTCCTCTTGTACGGCAAGAGAGCAAAGTGGACAACGTCGGGTCCAGCGCAAAATTCTCTCTCTCTCTCTCTCTTCCTGTCTCCCATGCCAGCCACTTTTGCTTTCGACGATCCAGTCTCGCGACGAACCAAGAAGAATTGAAAAAAAAAGGGAACGGAAGCAAAAAAATGATCACACGATCAACGAGACTATCAAGAGACGAGAGGAAGACCACAGCAAATCTCTCTCTCTCTCTCTCTCTCTCTCTCTCTCTGCCTCCCTCGCTCTCTCTCTTTCTCTTTCTTTCATAGCAGCAAAACTGTCTATATGTCGACTCGAGGAGCAGACCCGAAAAAAATCTTGTCCGACGATCGACCAATTCGTTTCGCCCCCGGGTATCAAACTGCAAATTAGCACGATATGCGCGCGATAACGCCTGTCAATAATACAGTGATATTCCCTCGCATGCAAACGTGTCTATGTAAAAAAAATAGATTTAAATATACATGTATATATATATAAGTATATATATATATTTGTATATATACATAAAGGTGCATATGTATATGTGTGTGTGTGTGTGTGTGTATATATATATGCACCTTTTTGAGGATATGAAGCGCGCGTGCCCTGTAATCATTATCGAAAGATTTGAGATAAGAAGATGCAGCAATGGTTTGTCAATGCGACGAAGCTCGCTGATCTCGAGAACGGAATTTCTCTTCCAGTAAAAATACATATACACACACACACACACACACACACGCACGCAAGCATACACATATATGTATGTGTGTACTTTTTCCTTACTTTTGTACGTGGGCACGTAAACGTGGGAATTTTGCAGTCTACAGTGCTGCAAGTTGGATAAGAAACTTCGTAACCCTTGTCATTTTGTAATATATACAATAGCATTTTTAGAATACTGTACAACGTATTTAATAATTACAATTAATGCAATAATACGGTCGCAAAAAAATATTTTGCGAGAATTCCCAAAATTGACCGAGTTACGATAATTTTTCTAGGGGGCTCGGCTTGACCGTAAAGTTTCAAAAAAGCGATTTTTTTATTGCACACTTTTACAGCCTTGGGTCTTATTAACTTCAATTTGCAGCAAGAATTTTGTAAAAGGTCCAAAAATTGACCGAGTTATGACGATTTTTGTGAAGTCTCTGTTCACTACGCTACGGCGAACAACCCCAATGCGATCTTTTTTCGTTTGCGTTTTTCACGGACGTTTTGTAAAATGGTGTGAGTCGTATCTCAAAATCTATTCGTCAAATTCACGTCGAATTCCGACAGAGCATAGTTCATAATACTTTATATTGTATGATCGAATAATTTTTTTCATATGTTTATCCATTTATTAATAACAAATTATTACTGTTGTGTTTTTTGGTCGAAAATCAAACTTTTTTCTACAGCCCGCGAATTTTGTTATTTTCAGTATTTCAAAATGTATCCGGTCATACGAAAATTCCAATATTATACGGGAAGTACATTTTTTGATTTCTCATTTTTTATGAGCCTAAATGCCACAAGCACCTACACCGACTAGTCATGAAGCAACGGCGGAACTTTCTTTAAACAATAATAACTTCATTGGTTATCAATATTTTTCAGTTAAAAAGAACTTAAACTTGGCAAGATTATGTATCAAGTGTGTAAAACATCACAATAATATATATATATATATATATATATATATATATATATATATATATATAATGCAAATAATACATATAATGATAATTAAGCTTTTTTAATGTCAATTACTACGTTTATAATAAAAAATATAATATATTTTCTAGGTTCAACTACTAACTACTATCAAAACTATCTATTAGATTTAATTTATTTGATTCACCTATTAAGGTCGGTATCTTCATTCCAAGGGGCATATAAATAATTAAAGGACATTTACTACTACTATTCAATATTTCAAGCTAAACATTGATTATATGAAATTTCGTTAATTTAAATTATGGATCCATCATATTGGATCTTTTCCATTTGGACGAGGTTCTTCCCCCCACGTGGCCAGTTTATTTCAACCTTTGAAAATAAAGATTAAATACCCACCGTGTTCAATATTAAATTCGAATATTGGTAAATATTCACAAGTGGGGCTCCAGTTAGAAAAGGGGTTTAGAAATTTTGTACCGAGTCGATATATTTCGGGGCACTTTGTTTATAATATTTAAATCGGCGGAAGACAATTTCAACCCTTATTTCAACCCCCAAACGCTTTTTAAAACTTTTTCGAAGGTATGAAGGAAACGGGTTTGGTGACACCAAGTGGGTCGAATGACATGGATTTGACCCAAACAAACCCAAACAAATTAGAGTAAGCATACAGAAAACGTATTTCAAACATCGAATGTTTTCCAAATTTTTTTTTTCTTAATACAATGTCCCTCCCCCATCATAAAAAACATATTTTCATACTGCAGAATAGCCCCGAACACGTGACAAAAAATTTGGAGCCGATAAGGACTGGAGACCCACTTGTAAATATTTACTCGAATATTAAATATTGTTTATACTAATTATTATTAATTAGACGTTTGTATTCTATTATTATAATATATTATTCATGGAATATTAATTCTCATTTATATACGAATTATTTTCAAACGCAAAAATACAATATTAAAAACATTAAATATTACATTTTTATACTAAATGTTTGAATATTAAATCTGTTTTCAAAAGGTTGGAATAAAGTGGGAATAAGGTAAACTTATTATAAAGAATTATTGATTATTAAAACGCATTATGTATTTTTAATTATGAAAATTATAAAAAAAATATTTAAAAAATATAAAAAATTATAAAAAAATTATAAAAATACAAAAAATTATGAAAAATTATGAAAAATTAGTAAAAAATATTGCAACTGATTAAAAATGATTTAGTATTAAAATATTTTTACTTTAATATTAATTATTCCACATTTTTCGTATTCAACATTTAAAATGCATTATTCGTTATTTAATGTATAATTCGTAATATTTATTTTACAATACATATTCCGTAATACGTATTAACGTTAAAAAGCTCACACTGAGAAGGTTTTTATTGCAAGAACAAAAAAAAATTCCTCCTCTGCGTACTCCTGAACCGGCGAGGATAATAATGGTGAATAAATATCGAGCCATCCGTCTATAATTATACCCATGCGTATCATGAAACTTCGTAGTCCTCTCGGAGAATCACAGCGCAGCAGAGTCTGCAGAAAACGAGTCGCGCGGTGTATCCGATGCGAAAAAGAGTAGCCGTCCCGTGTACGAACCCGACTACGTGGCGCGCGTACACGGCTCTTTTGCAAACGATCTTTCATTTATTATACACATATAGTATGCACGTGCATGCACACCCGGGCTTCCCGCGCCCGTTTACGCACGTCGACGACATGTTAATGCTCACGAGACTTGAAAATTGCAACGCGTTGCATACACCTATATAACACGTACGACATAATACACGTACGAGAACCGGTAACGTGGGAGATCGCGAGACGAGGATGCTGTGCGAAGCTATCCAAAGAGGGAGAGATTTTTTTTTCGCGGGTCACATCTACCCAGTTGGGTCAAAAAATTGCATTTTCCAAAAATATTTTTATTCGATAGTGTCACTTTTTAATTATATTCCCTGAAAATTTCATTGAAATATTCCTAAAATTGAATTCCATTCCTAGAATTGAAAATGGGGTCATTTTGACCCCATTTTTTTTTCAATTGGTATCTAGTACAGTCGTGCTGTATATTGGCATCGAAAAAAGTTAGAAGGCTATTTTTTGACAGGTGACCAAGTTTGCCTAAAAATCGGGGTGTAGAATTTTTTTAGGGGATGAAGGGGGTGGGGATGGATTAAAGCCAAACTACAACCCCCACGAAGTGGCGCCGGGAGACAAAATGTTCAGAAAAATCCGGGCTTTATTTTTGTCCACAGCGCCGAAGTCGTAGAAGTTCATTTTGGGGGTGAAATAGTGGGGTGAATTTTTGAAAAATCAGTTTCAATTCAATAATTCTTCAGGAAAAACTCGTACACTTTTTGTTCAAATGGAAACGTTATAGCCCCCGAAAAGACGCGTCGAGCGAGAATTTGATCGTCACTCTCCGATAATAACTTCACCACGAAAAAAATTGTTGAAATACCAACACAAAATTGTTTATTGTATAACTCAAAAACAATCGTTTTTTCGGGGATGGTTTAAATGTACGAAATGTAGAGAATAATCTTCTCAATAATTTCGTTTCCATGAACCACCCTTGGATTTGGATTTTCCAACCCCTCTCGGGGGGTTGAAAATTCAAAATGAAATTCTGGGAAATCTATTGACCGCACGAATTCGCCGCCCTGGAACAATTTGTAGCTTGAACCCTCAGCTACATTTTTGTCCACAGCTTTTCAAGTATATTTTTTAGTAATTAATCCAATGTTTTTTCTCACCGATAAATATTTTCCATTTTATAAACAATTGAAGACCTAAATTTTTGTCAAAAATCGATTTTTTTTGGACGCCGCCATTTTGTCAAAAAATATTATTTTGACAAAATAATTATAGAGAAAATTATTGTCAATTTTTAGGAATTGACAATATTTTGTCTTCAGATTGTCATCAGATCATCAGACAATATTAATTATCAATTACCAGATAATCCATTATTTTAACGGAATATTTTTGGTTTTTTTTCATTTTCGATGATCCAGTCCAGAGATATCGTGCTCACCGCAAGACGCTTTTTTTAGAGGTGCTCGGGAGATCAGCTTTCGAAGCAGCTTTCCAGATAATTATTTTTACACATGAAAATGTGAAAGTACAGTTAAAAATTACCATGATATGTGTACAAATTTTTACGGTAATATATTTAAAGGTATTCTCAAGAAAAGTTCTTGCTAAATCGATCTTTTCGGGCCTCCTGACTGTATATAACTCCTTAATGGTCACACCGGGTGAAATATACCCCTGCCGTTTTTTTACCTGGAATACCTTCCAGAAAATTCGGGAAAATGGGACATTTTTTGCATATTTAATAGCAATATAGATCATAGCAGTATTTTTTTAAAATTGTTTCAAAATTTCATTTATCACATTGCAAAATGATCGGGGTGAATTTCACCCACAATGACTTTTATGTAATTTTTTTTCGAGGTGTGACTGGCAAGAGTCAACATCGATGTTCACTTTTTAATAGGGACGTAAAAATTACGTATTTTTTATACATTTTTTTGTATGCTGGAGTTTCAATTCGTCGCCGCGTTCGTGGAGAATCCCGACCTCGACCCAACACTCACATCAGAAAAAAAAACATCGAAAATCGGCCTGTTTTTGGGAGCCTAGCTTATATAGATCCTTAAGGGGTTAGGCCACAGTAACGGGTATAAAATCATGTGTGAATTTAACCATTTTATTTAGCATCCAAAATTTTTTACCTAGAACAAAAAACAAAAATTCTCATCAATCTACATTGGAATACCTAGAGAAGTACGAACGGAATTAAAAAAATATTGTTTTATTCAGACGTTGTAGGTATTTGAATGAATTTTCAGTGAAACATTTCGTATGCAACTGCTCATGAAATGAAAAGTTTTCGATTAATCGGAAATTCCGTACGTACTTCTCTGCGAGATGCAATTGGGAACACAACTTTTAAATTTGAAGTAAATTGAATGAAAATTGTTGAACGTATTTGTCACGCCGATTGGAAAAAAGCTGTTTCGAGAAAAACGCGTTTGAAGTTTTAGGTACTCTTTGGCCGTGCCAGAGGTGGGCTTACGGTGTACGCTCAAAGTCGGTGAAAAAAATAATTTTTCATATAAATTGAATAGTAACTTATTCTTATGATGAGAAAGAACCGTTTTAGCGAAAAAAACCGATTTTTTGAAAATTGTACTGTGGCCTTACCCCTTAATGTAGGTAGACTAAATTGATTCTAATAGTCTCTCTCTCTCTCTCTCTCTCTCTCTCTCTCTCTCTCTCTCTCTCTCTCTCTCTCTCTCTCTCTCTCTCTCTCTCTCCTCTCCACATTCTCGCCAAATACTTCCTCAATAAAAAAAACGCACAGGTGAATCTCCCGAAAGCTTCGACAACCACATCGTTACATATAGTACCCACGCTATAAAACGAGCACGCTAACTGGTGGGTAAAACGCCTCACCTATATCGGTTCCGTGGATCCGGGACGTTTCACGCCCGAGTTGCACGCGAACGATATCCTACAACACGTAGCACGAAAAAACGAAAAAAAAATGTTTTTTAAATAAAATGGAGAAGAGAAACAAAAAGACAGAGAGAAAGAGAGACAAACAAGCAAAGAAGAAGTGCATTCGCCAGCTCCAGGGAAAAATCCAGACACCCACTTCTGCGATCGACGGGACGAAAAAAGGAGTTCTTCGGAGAAACCTGCGCCAGACGACGACATACTGGCGTATGGATACGTATATGCGTGTATATATATATATATATATATATATATATATATATATATATATATAAGGGATATTCCACGCCTTTGCACCTAGTCCGTGACCCCGACCATTTTCGATTTTCCTGATTTTTGTAAAATTGTACCCCATGAACGGAATATCCACACCCATTTTTTAAATTTTATCTCTTCTCTTTTAGAAGATGCAATTTTCCAAAAAATCTTGATTTTGGAAGTTTTCGCAACGTTTAAACTCTGAAAACTCCGGAAATAATTGAGATGTCAACAAATGTCGGTGTATAACTTTTTGTCATTTTGAAGCATACTTTTGTTGAAAATATGAAAAAATTATCAATTTTTAATGGAGTTTTTATTTGCTTCTAAAGTGAAAACGATTTTTGTTTAAAGACAATTGAATTTTTTAAATTTTTTTCTAAAAATTCTCTAAAATCGAGCGACCCATCTATGATTTTCAAGACTAGTGTCATCGTGGGTCCATTTTTCCTTGTATTTTTATTCGAATTAATCATATTTTTTTAGAAGTTTTTTATCACTTTAATGTCAAATAATGCTATTAATGATTTTGTGATTTCCAATGCGTCTTAGACAGGCCTGAAACGATTTATTTTTAATTTATGCTGAATTTGACAAAAAAAATGTATGCAAAATATTTTTTTCGTTAATTTCATGTATATACAGGGTATCCCTCTTATCTCTGGCACCCAAAATAACTCGGTAATTATCGACGTCACAACAAAAAATTTACAACATTTTGACTACATGCCATGATGTAAAGCCATGAACTCATTTAGTACAGTCAATGGACAAAGCATCTTGACCTCAATATGTCGTTTACAAATCCATCGTACGTTTGGAGCATGTTGAACTCATATCGCTGTGCTCAAGTGTCGACAATTAATATCTGCAAATTTTACGCCATTGGATGAATTCATAATTCATCCAATTGGACTTTAACCACCCAATTGGATGGGTAAAGTCATTGGATGAATTCCATAATTCATCCACTGACTCGTGTTGATGAATTTACTGGGTTAGCACTGGTAGTGGACATGCCATGCAAGCAATATGACGGCGATATGCATGTTTGTCAGTGACACATTCGATGGGCGCAACATGACGGCGATATGCGTGTTTTTTAGTGATACATCCTATGACGGCGATATGCATGTTTCTAAGTGATCCATTCGTTGGCGCAATATGACGGCGATATGTATATTTTGTCAGTCATACATTCCACGAGCACAATATGATGGCGAAATGCATGTTTCTCAGTAATACATTCCATGACGGCGATATGCGTGTTTCTCAGTGATACATCCTATGCGGGCGATATGCATACACCTAAATGATACATTCGGGGAGCGCAATATGACGGTGATATGTATATTTGTCAGTGATACATCCCATGAGCGCAATATGACGGCGATATGCATACAAATCCAGAATGGCACAAATAGGCAGACACAAAGAAAGTTTGCACAACCCAGATAGACAGTCGTGATCATCACGCCGTGCGTCATATAGAAGTCATCCAATCACTTGTGTTGATGAATTCACTGGGTTAGCAGTGGTAGTAGAAATGCCATGCAAGCAATATGACGGCGATATGCATGTTTGTCAGAGATACATTCGTTGAGCGCAATATGACGGCGATATGTCTATTTTGTCAGTGATACATCCCACGAGCACAATATGATGGCGATATGCATGTTTCTCAGTAATACATTCCATGACGGCAATATGCATGTTTTCAGTGATACATTCGATGAGCGCAATATGACGGCGATATGCATATTTCTCAGTGATACATCCCATGAGCGCAATACGACGGCGATATACGTGGTTCTCAGTGATAAATCCTATGACCGTGATATGCATATATCAAAGTGATGCATTCGATGAGCGCAATATGATGACGATATGTATATTTGTCAGTGATACATCCCATGAGCGCAATATGACGGCGATATGCATACACATCCAGAATGACACGAATAGGCAGACACAAAGAAATTTTGCACAGGTGTTAGAATGGCTAGGTAGGTACCCAGATAGACAGTCATGATCATCACGCCGTGCGTACAATTGATGAAGCAAACTTTACAGCATATTGACTACATGTCATGATGCAAAGCCGTGAACTCATTTAGTATAGTGAATGCACAAAGCATTTTGATCTCAATATGTCGTTTATACATGCATCGTACGTTTGGAGCACGTTGAACTCATATCGCTGTGCTTGAGTGTCCACAATTATTGACTGCAAATTTTACGTCATATGGAAGTCATCCAATGACTCGTGTTAATGAATTCACTGGGTTAGCACTGGTAGTAGACATGCCATGCAAGCAATATGACAGCGATATGCGTGTTGGTCAGTGATACATTCGATGGGCGCAACATGACGGCGATATGTGTGTTTCTCAGTGATACATCCTATGACGGCGATATGCATGTTTCTAAGTATTACATACGTTGAGCGTAATATGACGGCGATATGTATATTTTGTCAATGATACATCCCACGAGCATAATATGATGGCGATATGCATGTTTTCAGTGATACATTCGATAAGCGCAATATGACGGCGATATGCATATTTCTCAGTGATACATCCCATGAGCGCAATATGACGGCGATATGCGTGTTTGTTAGTGATACATCCCATGAGCGCAATATGACGGCGATATGCGTGTTTTTCAGTGATACCTTCTATGACGGCGATATGCATATTTCGAAGTGGTACATTCGATAAGTCCAATATGACGGCGATATGTATATTTGTCAGTGATACATCCCATGAGCGCACGATGACGGCGATATGTATATTTGTCAGTGATACATCCCATGAGCGCAATATGACGGCGATATCCATACAAATTCAGAATGATACAATTAGGCAGACACAAAGAAAGTTTGCACAAGTGTTAAAATGTCTACGTAGGTAGCGCGCTCAACTCTCGAATTAGAAGACGTAGGTTCAAACCGCAGTTGGGTACAAAACTTAACTAGGCAGGATATGTTTTAATTAATTTATCATATAGGCAGAAGCATAATTAAAGCATATGCAGATTTGAAAATCCTACCAGATGTATTAATCGACATTTTTGGTTTTTTAAAATTTTGTACGCTTTGATACTCATATGAGCTCTCCATATGAGCAAAGCATAGTTCCGTCACGCCATGCCGCTAATATGAGCTCCGTATGAGCTCATATTAGCTTAATTTCTTCACGCCGTGACACCCATATGAGCCCCCATGTGAGATATGCACTCACTTATTGTTAGATATTCATGAGCCGAATTTGCTAGTCTGATGAATTCACTGCATGCATATTCGCGTGACAACAACTTTGCTTCGTTTGTATATATTATTGTGAATCATCATCTGATGCAAATGACTTCAACGGGAGCACTCATAAGGGATACACAGCTGTGAAACTTTCTATGCGGCAGTGATGATGTACATATGATGCCAACATGAGGTACATCCGTCTATCTCGGTAAATTCTTGAGTTAAATGTCTGTGCACCAGAGAATCCGAAAAATATGGGGCCGTCCATACCGGTACGGGTTTTCCACAGTTTTCCGGTACCCTTGAATAAGACGATATAGTGCTTAGGCTTAAGGAGGCTATGGACCCAACGGAACGTTAGGTTAGATTAGCGAATTGCGTCTAGGGAGGGACCCAAATAGACGGATGTATCTCATATTGGCATCATATCTACATCATCACTGCGGCATAGAACGTCTCACAGCTGTGTATCCCTTATGAGTGCTCCCGTTAAAGTCATATTTGCATCACATGATGATTCACAATAATACATCCAAATGAAGCAAAGTTGTTCTCACGCGAATATGCATGCAGTGAATTCATCAGAATAGCAAATTCAGCCCACGAATATCTAACAATAAGTGAGTGCATATGGGGCTCATATTGGTGTCACGGCGTGAAGAAATTGTAGTGTTCATACGGAGCTCATATTAGCGGCATGGCGTGACGTAACTAAGCTGTACTCATACGGAGCTCATATTAGCGGCATGGCGTGGCATAACTACGCTGTGCTTATATGGAGCTCATATGAGTGTCATAGCGTGAAAATTAAAAAAATCCAAAAATGTTGATTGAAAAAATCTGGTAGGTTTTTTATATCCGCATATGCTTTATTTATGTCCCTGCCTACATGATAAATGGATTAAAACGTATCGTGCCTAGTTAAATGTTGTACCTACCTACGGTTTGAACCTACATCTTCTAATTCGAGAGCTGAGCGCGCTACCTACTTAGCCATTCTAATACTTGTGCAAACTTTCTTTGTGTCTGCCTATTTGTATCATTCTGGATTTGTATGCATATCGCCGTCATATTGCGCTCATGGGATGTATCACTCCCAAATATCCATATCGCCGTCATATTGCGTTCATCAAATGTTTCACTTAGAAACACGCATATCGCCGTCATATTACGCTCATGGGATGTATCACTGAGAAATATGCATATCGCCGTCATATTGCGCTCATCGAATGTATTACTGAAAACATGCATTTTGCCGTCATGGCATGTATCACTGAGAAACACGCATATCGCCGTCATATTGCATTCATGGGATGTATCACTGACAAATATACATATCGCCGCCATATTGCGCTCGTCAAATCTATCACTTAAAAACATGCATATCGCCGTCATAGGATGTATCACTGAGAAACACGCATATCGTCGTCATATTACGCTCATGGGATGTATCACTGAGAAATATGCATATTGCCGTCATATTGCGCTCATCGAATGTATCACTGAAAACATACATATTGCCGTCATGGCATGTATCACTGAGAAACACGCATATCGCCGTCATATTGCGCTCATAGGATGTATCACTGAGAAATATGCATATCGCCGTCATATTGCGCTCATCGAATGTATCACTGAAAACATGCATTTTGCCGTCATGGCATGTATCACTGAGAAACACGCATATCGCCGTCATATTGGACTCATGGGATGTATCACTGACAAATATACATATCGCCGTCATATTGCGCTCGTCAAATCTATCACTTAAAAACATGCATATCGCCGTCATAGGATGTATCACTGAGAAACACGCATATCGCCGTCATATTACGCTCATGGGATGTATCACTGAGAAATATGCATATCGCCGTCATGTTGCGCTCATCGAATGTATCATTGAAAACATGCATATTGCCGTCATATTGCGCTCATGGGATGTATCCCTGAGAAATATGCATATCGCCGTCATATTGCGCTCATCGAATGTATCACTGAAAACATGCATATTGCCGTCATGGCATGTATCACTGAGAAACACGCATATCGCCGTCATATTGCGCTCATAGGATGTATCACTGACAAACACGCATATCGCCGTCATATTGCTTGCATGGCATGTCTACTACCAGTGCTAACCCAGTGAATTCTTCAACACAAGTCATTGGATGACTGCCATGTGACGTAAAATTTGCAGATAGTAATTCCGGACACTTGACCACAGCGATATGAGTTCAACGTGCTCCAAACGTACGATGCATTTGTAAACGATATATTGAGATCAAAATGCTTTGTACATTCACTATACTAAATGCGTTCACGACTTTGCATCATGACTTGTAGTCAATATGCTGTAAAATTTGCTTCATCAATTGTATACACGGCGTGATCATGACTGTCTATCTGGGTACAGCAGGGTCTCAGAAGTATCGACCTTCCGCTGACTGGTTGAGCCGCCAGCCAGTGCACGGCCAAGTGGTCACCGCTCCGAATATCGGTCATGCGCAACGCTGCTTCATTAGAAGGACCACCGGAGCCAAACCTCGACCGCCCATCCATCCGGATCGGTTAATATATATATTAAACATATAAATTGTTATCATTGTTATAAATATATATATATTTATGTGTATGTGTATATATACATAGTGAGTGAGACCATCATGTAGCGGTCAGAAAGAAAAACGGTGCACATAATTAGGCGCGGCATTCACCGAATGATTGGACGCTCGTAGTGGATACATCGAGTTCGCTCTCTCATGATGAGGAACCGGAACTTGCCACACGGTTGCATTCTCGACGACTGTTCCCTGATGATTTTCTCTCTCTCTCTTTCTCCCTCTCCCTCTCCCTCCCCTTTCCCTTCCTCGCTCTTTCTCTCTCTGTCCTTCGCTCTCACGGTCTTATTATTTTTTTATCATTATTCTGCGACGATTATTGATACACTTGGAATACGATTTTCTCATTTCTTTCATTGTTCCCGGTCTCTTTTTGTTGGACTCGCACTAGGGGGAATCTTCGCGGTCGACTCTTCCCGCTTATGCGATTGCGCCCCGATGTATATAACCCCTTTCTCTCACTCTCTCTCTCTCTCTCTCTCTCTCTCTCTGTCCCCCGCTCGCTCTCTCTCGCTCTCTCCCGTGAGACGAGTTCTCTCTGCGACGCGACGTCATCGCACGGCGCGGCGAATTGAGGCGAATGCCGAAGAGACCGCGAATAATCTCCCGCTTTCTCTCTCGCGCTCGCTAGCGCCCCGCCGCCATCGCAACTCGCCCGAAACGCACGTACGCCGGAGAGGTCCCTTGTGCGGAATAGACTCGCGAGTAGTTCTCTCGTGTCATACAAAACTCACGCTCTCGTGGACGCGACTCTTGGTAATCGACAAAGAAAGAAAGGGCGGGCGGGAGAGAGAGAGAGAGAGAGAGAGAGAGAGAGAGAGAGAGAGAGAGAGAGAGAGAGAGAGTGAGAGGAAAACAGAAGGCGTGCAAGAGAGAGGGGGGCAGTTAGCGAGAGAGAGAGAGAGAGATGACGACGTGTGTGGTAAGTTTCGCACATCTCACCGGCGCTACATACGAGTCAAGTGTCTCGTAGGCACGCGGGTAAAGCAATAGAAGAATGTTGCGTTTGACGTGTTTTCATATACACATATGTACATATATATATATATATATATATATATATATATATATATATATATATATATATATGTGTGTGTGTGTGTGTGTGTGTGTGTGTGTGTGTGTGTGTGTGTGTGTGTGTGTGTGTGTGTGTGTGTGTGTGTATATATATATTACCAAACGAGCATTCCGACAATTAATCCGCCAAAGAAATTCGCAGAAATGCCTGTCATCTGCGCGATTTCCTCGAAACGTCGTTTAATTTCTGATAAACTCACATCATACATCACGAGCATTGAGGACCGAGAGCGCATAAATCAAATTGATCTGTCACGCGCGATTGTAACCCCGGTGCGATGATATAACAACGCGGGAAATTGTGAGCCGTTCGGCCGTGGAGAAATTAAGGACGAGCGTTTTATAGATTCGTTTTGAGGAATATTGATTCTCCGATGAACGTGCAGATATAACGTCCGATAAGATTGCAGTGTCGAAGTTTCTGAGCTTGGCTGCAGCGTTGTTCGGAAAAAAAAATAATGTTCGCGGTGACGATTTAAAAAGGTTAACTTTTTTCTGTTTTCATATTATATTTATATATGTTTTTATAAATAAATGTTACGGGTATTTTATAAATATATATTATGTCAAGATTTTTTTTATGGATATTAGGGTGTGTTAAAAGAAAGTTTGACTTTTTTTTTTGGATCTTTTAGTTTTGATTAGTTTTACGTAGAGATTTGTTCGCTGAGGTACACCTTAAGATTTTTTGACAAATACGAAACAAAGGGAAACTATTCACTGTATGTATATATATATATATATATATATACATTACTAATATTTGGGGGGGGGGGGGGTTAAATGACCCCCATTTACCAATTTGTTCACCCTTAGACCCTATGTACTATGTGTCATAACTTTTTTTTCTGTTTGTAACAGCACAAAATAACTTTTGTTCTGTTGTGCAGTGTATGTTTATTGTAAATAAATCATCATTTGACGCAATTGGTTTTAAGAAAGTGACTATTGAGTGTCCAGTCTTAAAAATGTGTAAATGTATGAAAAATTTCAACTCCTAAATTCATAATAAAAAAAAAACGTATTCTCTTTATTTTGACCACACAATGAATAATTTCTATAACATGTAGCATACGGATAGAAACGGTATAAACTAGAGAACTTTTTAAAACAAAGCTAAGTTCAATACAGCTTTTAATTTTTTTTTCATAATGAATTTAGAAGTTGACATTTTTCATAAATTTACGCATTTTTGAAACTTTGGAAGCTCATGAGTCCTTTTCTCGAAACCAATTGTATAAAATAATGATTTATGTATAATAAACATACATTACGGAATGCGACAAAAATTATGAAGATTTGGAAGGGAAATTTCGGGTAATTGAAAAAAACGGAAAAAAATCATATCTTAGTTACCGTGCAAAATCTTCCATTATGATTCCAATTTTTTTTTGGAGTAATAGTGATTTCATACTGTTTTGGAGTAAACCGACAGCTAATTCGCATTATATTATTTACTCTATGTATCAGCTATTATTGTTAATGAACCATCGCGATTAATAGCTATATGTCTGCAAGAATTAATCGCTAGGTCGAAATGCACAATTTTCCATAAGAAACTCCGCTAAATTGTCTCAGGCCACAGACTTCTTTCTTACTCCTGTCGTAAGCGTTGCAATCAAACTCGGTGAAACTTCGTAGCTGCACTTTTATTGGCCGTATCTACCTTGAATAAAAAAGAAGCAAAAAAATGACAAAAAATCCGTAACCCCATACTCGTTCATCGGTGAAACGCTCGCTGTTTTATTCAGCAAACACGCACACTCACACACATGTCAGTGCGTTACGCGATCTTCGAAATAATTGCAGATTCGTTAAGAGTCACGGTGAAAAAATTTATTGCTCCGTAAAACATCGTCGCGGTGCATCGTAAGCGAATCACGATATATATATATATATATATATATATATATATATATATATATATATATATATATATATATATATATATAACAGTGACAATTATAGGGTGGCTATGTTTTTTAAGGGTCTCTCACAAAGATTTTGCGACCGAGATAAATATAGTTGTCAATGGCTTTTCAAGTCCTTTTCGAAAAATAATATAACGTATTTTTGTAATGGGTAGTATTAACCAGAAAGAAGGAGCATTCTGCAAAAAAATTAAAATTCTAATTCGACTACGGCAAAATGAAAATAATTAAATTCCGAATAAGATGCACTTCTAAAAAATCTTTTTTTGTTAATTCCCCTATCTGGAAACAAATGTATCGAAGATGCATTTGAAAATGGATAAATGCAATTCAACCATCCACACCTGCCTCGTTGCCGAAAAAAAAAGAGAAATTTTTGTGATTTTTTTTTTTTGGAAATAGTTTTAAGTATCTTTTACAATTTTTCAATCGTGAAATAATCTAGTGCTTGGACGAAGGATTTAGTAAAATATTGATTATTGAATAAATGACTGCAGTTCAAAATGAAAGAATCGATTTTCGGAAAAAAACACTCTATTTTCGTTAAAAAGAAAGTATGCATCGAAAAAAAAATTCTCAGCTCAAGCACTGCTTTTTGATTTGGAAAAGAAGCTTGTAAAAATTCAAGTTGTTCGGTGCAGTGATTTTTTTGGATACCGTGGTCACCGACCGAAAAAGTCATTTTGCGAAAAACGCGTTCAAAGTTCGCCGGTTCGTGGAACCTACCTGAAAACGCCCATAACTCCCTCAATTTTTAACAGATCGGCTTAACACTTTCAAAAAATATTTTTCAAATATTATATTTTGACAGTCCATCAAAAACCAAAAATCGATATTTTCAAAAATTCCAATTACTAGTAAGCTCTTAATTCCAATTGAAAACAAAATCGCAGTCTATTGTACTCGGAATTCAATTCTGCGAAACTTAAAGTTCACATAGAATTCCATGTTTGTTTTTTTCACAATCTTCTTTTTTTTCTGGCAAGTGTTACTCGTCAAGAAAATTTGCTATATTTTTTTTCGAAGAGGATTTGACAAACCATTAAACATCATATTTTTTCGATCACGCAATCGCGGCAGACCCTTACAAAAACACATAGCCTCCTCATAATTGTCACCCTGGATAAATATATTTACATATATATATATGTAAATTTTATTTATATATATATAATAAATAATTATATATATATATAAATTTTATTTATATATATATAAATTATATATATATAAATATATATATATATATATATATATATATATATATAAGTCGCGCTTCGGAGCGCGTACGTTTCCGCGATCGCCACTCGATATTCGACGTCGCGATAGGAGCGCGCATAGTTTTATCAACGCGATGACCATATCGCCGCGCTAATTGCTCGCTGACACTTAATTAAATCGCAGCATCGGCTCTCGCGCGCGCGCGCTCACTTATATGAAGAAGCAATAACGACGATCGCTTGGCAGCACGGGCAGGTGGAGCATTTGTAATAAGCTTGCTCGCCGAGAGCTTTTTATCCGAAGCGATCCGCGAGAGCGGTACGTGACAACGACCCGAATGATACGGCATGGTCCCTGAGGATGCTCGAAAAAATCCCTCGTCTTCCGCTCATTCGCCATATGTGTACAGACAAATATATATATATATACAGGGTGTCCTGTTATGAATGGATAATCCTGCAACTGTCGCTAGGTCAAATCATCTCATGCTAGAATTTCAGTTTAGTAAAAGTCCCACGGTTTTCGAGATTTATATTTATGTATTATGGTAATTATGGCTTTATGTTATTTTTTGAAAAAAAATAAAATCATCTGCTTTTGGTTTTTCGCATCCCATTTCTACAAATGATATGAATCGACAATAACTAAGCAACTTTTTAAAATAATTGGCACGATATGTGTAGTACATTTTTTTACACCGCATGCCATCAAGTCAGATGCTCGAATTGGTTTGTATGAAAATTCTACATAACATCTTTTTTCATAAAGTTTCCTTAACATTTAACGTTAAAAAGAACACTTTTCTAGATAAAACAAATAACCAAAAGTATTTTTTTTTGGCCGAGTCGAAAAAAGTGATCATTTGTAAAAATGGCATTTGACAAACCAAAAGCAGATGATTTTTATCTCGAAAACCGTGGGACTGAACTGAAATTCCAGCATATAGTAGAATATGATCTGACCTATCGACAGTTGCAGTATTATCCATTCATAACACGACACTCTATATATATATATATATATATATATATATATATATATATATATATATATATATATATATATATATATATATATACATACACAGAGTGTACCTCTTATCTCCGCCACCCGAAATAACTCAGTAATTATCGACGTCCCAAAAAAATATTCCAGACAAAAGTTGTACGGTATGAAGGGGACCATCAAATGCGACCAATTTTTCTTATTTCGGTGGAGGCGCAAACGCACAGTGAAGGTCACCTCCATTTTTTAAAATGGAATGGTACATTTTTTTTTCAAACATCTTGTGGAGCACCTCAAGCCCGTAAAAAAAGCATTAGGGGATCAAATTCGTTCAAGGTCATTGAAGGTCAGTATCGATGATACAAATCTAAATATCTCCGATCACTACCAAATATTTGTTAGCGATCCGAGATATTAGATTTATATTTCATTTCAATATGTGACCTTGAATGACCTTGAACGACATTGACCCCCTAATGTTTTTCTCACCATCCAGTTATCTTCTTTAAAGAAAAAAAAATTGTCGCAAAAGCTGCGGGCGGTCAAAAAATATTTAGAGGTCGCTCAAGCCCCCTGACAAATTTAAATTTTCATTAAAAAGCGGTTTTTCTTCGTCTACTTCTCACCCATGAATGTTATGCTTTATAATTTGAAATTTAACTCCGCGAAAGCTCTAGCCGGCCAATGAATAACTGATGGTCGCTCAAGAGCTTCGAAATTTCCAGTTTTTGCCAACTTTTTTTCTTTTCTCACTCAAAAATTTGACGCTTGTAAAATTTTCAGAACATGTAATCCTTTTTTCTTTAGAAAAATATTTTTCAAATTTACCTCATACTTACAATCCAAAACTTGTAATCATTCTTCTCATAAAATAATTATTGAAAGCTCTTGTCCGCTGTTTATTTTTTTTTTATTCTATAAGAAATTATAGTGCATGCGAGATTTACTTTTTGGCGGGAATTGTAAATTTCGAAAACCTTGAGCGACCACTAACTATTCATTGGCCGGCTACAGCTTTCGCGAGGTCAACGTAAAAATTATGAAGCGTAAAATTTATGAGTGGAAAGTGGACGAAAAAAAAACGATTTATTAATGAAAATTTGAATTTTTGGGAGGCTTGAGCGGCCTCTAAATATTTTTTCACCGCTCGCAGCTTCGGCGACAATTTTTTTTTTCACAGAAGATGATCGGATTGTGAGAAAAAGGAAGAAGAATAGAGCTCAATTTTTCTCCACCCTAATGTACAGGGTGACCCAATTGAAGCGTTGCAAACTGATATTTCTAAAAATAAGTATTGCACTGAAAAATGTTCCGTACAAAAGTTGTCTCGTTCGAAAGAAAAAAAAAAGATAAGACTGTCAGTTCGACCTTGAGCCTAACCTTCAAGGTCGTATGAAGGTCAACTTCAAAATGTCGAATAAAAAAGGCTAATTTTTTTTATCGTACTTTCTTACAGCTCGCCTCGAGAGCTTTTCAAAACGCTACAATTGAGTATTTTTTTCATCGACTACTTTTCGCGCTGTTAGACTCGAAAATTCGCATCGTAACTTTCCACTCTCACAGCTCGTCGAGTAATCGCCAAAAAAAATACTCAATTGTAGCATTTTGAAGAGCTCTCAAGGCCAGCTGTAAGATCGCACGATAAGAAATGGGGCTCCACATTTCAAATTTTCAAGTTGACCTTCACACGACCTTCACGCTTGGATCCAAGGTCAAACTGGGAGTCCTATCCTCTTCTCACGTGAGAACCGAACAACTTTCGTTCGAAACATTTTTAAACGCAATGCGTACTTTCCGCGATAGCAACTTGTACCACTTTGCATAGGACACCCTGTACATGGAGATTCTCGTATCGGAGATTTTTGCTTTTTATTGCCCAGCGTCGTGGACACGCGAGGTATACATCTCACGACCAGAAACTTCGATCGAGGTCCGGTGCAGCAACCTTCGTCCCTCCCCCCATACCGCCACACACCCCCCCCCTCCCCACCCTCTGCCGATTGCAAAACAATCAAATATATGCTACACGTGAAAAAAATGTAACGCGATTGGTAATGAGAGTCGTTGGGAACCGTTACCAAGTTTTCGCCGTCTCGACGACGCGGCGTACGTATACGTGTTATGCACGCACGTGTGGGTGTGTGTGTCCCTCATTGTTGCAAAATCGATATTCTGTGGTTATACTCGACGTTGCAGAACGGACGCGAGATCGATCAAGTCCGTGGGTCCTGCAGCGTTGCACAAATGTGCATATATATGTATAATATAAATATATATATCATATTGTACGTATACATCAATCATGACCTAGATACGTCCTTTTCTACCATAAATGTCAGATAAAGCGAAATTACGCTGCATCCGTTTGCCTGACGTGTTCGGTAGTCCGGTCCGAAAGATCCCTTGGCTCGGTGCCTATTGGGGATGCACCGGGCACCATTTCCAATAATCTGCACACGACAACTCTTCAGCTCGAGACACACCGATATATATATATACATATATATATATATATATATATATATATATATATATATATATATATATATATATATATATATATATATTAGGGTGGCCCTTGATATGGGTAAAAAAAGAATTGATCGCGTCGCCCTCCAAGACGGTTCCAAATAATAAAAAAAATCTACGCGAAGCCCCAGTTATGTTCGTTAAGAGGAATGCGTGCCTGTAAGCATGAACTTAAATTTAAACATCAATTTTTCTTCATGATTGGAGAAATTTCGATTTTTTAAATCTAGTTTATTTGTCATTTTTTTTTTACTTTCCGAAGCTATTGTATATTGGTATTCAATATACAGATCAAACAATAAGGTCCTCCATACTAGATTCGATAAGCGTTCAGTTTTACCATCCTATTATTTTGGAACAATAGTTCGATTTAGCTGCTGCCGAACGCTTTTAATCACATCAAAATCAAACTTTAAATTTGCATCCTGTCAGAAAAATCTATTTAAGTACGAAGAATAAAAATTCACGATAAACCATTCACATCGAACTTCCGGATTGGCCCTTTTTTCTTTTGCTCGAAATTGTTTTATGAAATGGTGAAAGTCGTATCTCAAATCCTATACGTTCGATTCACTCCAAATTCGGACAGAGCATAGTTAATAGCATTTTGTATCGTATGACTGGGTGATTTTTTTTTTCATATGTTTATACATTTCTGAATAATAAATTATCAAAGCTGTATTTTTTTTCGAAATCGTACTTATTTTTCTACAGCATGACACTTTCGTAATTTTCAGAATGAAAAAAAAGTTACCGGTCATACGAATCTTTGATTATTATACTAAAAGTACTTTTTCAATTTTTCAGTTCACGTGACCCTAGCAACCAGAAGCACCTACACCGAGGGGCTATGCAGCAATGGTACTTTGTTTGAATAGCTATAACTCCGTTATTTATTGATACTTTTCAATTTAAAAAAATACCTAAACTTGGCAACACTATGTATTAATTGCGTGTCAAATTCCGACATCGTCACGCCAAGATTTTAATCAGAAAAAATATGCAGCATCCACGGCTCTTTGTTCAACCAATAATAACTTCATTGTTTATGAATGTTTTCCGACCATAAAAAAACTCAAACTTTTCAAGACTGTATACCAATTATCTGTAAAATCCCAACCTCGTCATGCCAATACTCTCATCAGAAAAAAAATATTGAAAATCGATTTGTTTTTTCAGCGACGACGGCACTTTGTTTAAATAATAATAACTCCATTGTTTATTAATATTTTTCAATTTAAAAAAAACTCAAACTTGGCAAGACTATGTATTAATTTTGTGTAAAATCCCGACCTGGCCATAGTAATATTTTGATCAGAAAAAGAATATTGAATGTCGATCTGTTTTTTTTCAACAACGACAGCACTTTGTTTCAATAATAATAAGTCCAGTGTTTATTGATATTCTTTAATGTAAAAAAACCTCAAACTTGGTAAGACTATATATTAATTTTGTCTAAAATGCCGGCCTCGTCATACTAATATTTTCATCAGAAAAAATATTGAAAGTCGATCTGTTTTTTTTTCAGCAACGACAACACTTTGTTTCAATAATAATAAATCCAGTGTTCATTGATATTTTTTAATTTAAAAAAACCTCAAACTTGGCAAGACTATGTATTAATTTTGTGTAAAATGCCGACCTCGTCATACTAATATTCTCATGACAAAAAAATATTGAATATCGATCTGTTTTTTTTCAGCTACGACGGCACTTTGTTTAAATAATAATAAATCCAGTGTTTATTGATATTTTTTAATTTAAAAAAACCTCAAACTCGACAAGACTATGCATTAATTTTGTGTAAAATCCCGACCTCCTCATACTAATATTCTCATGAGAAAAAAAATATTCAAAATGGATCAGTTTTGTCACCAACAACGGCACTTTATTTAAATAATAATGGATCCATTGTTTATTGATATTTTCAATAAAAAAAAACCTCAAACTTGGCAAGACTATGTATTAATTTTGTGTAAAATGCCGACCTCGTCATACTAATATTCTCATGACAAAAAAATATTGAATATCGATCTGTTTTTTTTCAGCTACGACGGCACTTTGTTTAAATAATAATAAATCCAGTGTTTATTGATATTTTTTAATTTAAAAAAATCTCAAACTTGGCAAGACTATGTATTAATTTTGTGTAAAATGCCGACCTCGTCATACTAATATTCTCATGACAAAAAAATATTGAATATCGATCTGTTTTTTTTCAGCTACGACGGCACTTTGTTTAAATAATAATAAATCCAGTGTTTATTGATATTTTTTAATTTAAAAAACCTCAAACTCGACAAGACTATGCATTAATTTTGTGTAAAATCCCGACCTCGTCATACTAATATTCTCATGACAAAAAAATATTGAATATCGATCTGTTTTTTTCAGCTACGACGGCACTTTGTTTAAATAATAATAAATCCAGTGTTTATTGATATTTTTTAATTTAAAAAAACCTCAAACTCGACAAGACTATGCATTAATTTTGTGTAAAATCCCGACCTCGTCATACTAATATTCTCATGAGAAAAAAAATATTCAAAATGGATCTGTTTTTTTCAGCAACAACGGCACTTTATTTAAATAATAATGAATCCATTGTTTATTGATATTTTTCAATAAAAAAAAACCTCAAACTTGGCAAGACTATGTATTAATTTTGTGTAAAATCCCGACCTCGTCATACTAATATTCTCATGAGAAAAAAATATTGAAAATCGATCTCTTTTTTTCAGCATCGACGGCACTTTGTTTAAATAATAATAACTCCAGTGTTTATGGCTATTTTTCAATTTTAAAAAACCTCAAACTTGGCATGACGATGTATTAATTTTGTGTAAAATCCCGACATCATCATTCCAATATTCTCATCCGAAAAAAAAAATGGAGTCCTAAGATTGTGCAGTTAATTGCCATACACCGTACAATTCACACTATACAATTAGACTACATAATTGTACACGTCGCCGATTCATTCGAATTCGCGAGGGCGTGCATTATCATCGCACACCATCATGTGAGTCGTTAATGCGAGAACGAGTCGCGTAAAGCATACACACAGCCCGAGTACCTACACCCATAGCGAAATCAAGGCTCGCCAACAGGAACGCGTGTACGAGTATGCCGAATAATGCGTATCAGCAGCTTCCGGCACAAGTGGTACAAGACATCGCGCGGAGGCGTCGACACAATCAGAGATTCCGACAAACCACACCTTAATCTTGACAGGACAAGCTTCCGAAATTCAGCCACCGTTGAGATGAGCCAGTTGGGAAGAGGGGCTACAAGGCGTTCATTTAGAGATCTACAAAATTGAACGAGCTTTTCCGCTCATCGGTAGGACACTCGGCCCAAAAAACATGTCGATATTCAATAATTTTTTCTGACGAGAGTTTTGGAACGACCAGGTTGGGATTTTACACACAATTGATACACAGTCTTGGCAAGTTTGAGTTTTTTTTTCATCGGAAAATATTGATAAACAATGACGTTATTATTGTTTAAACAACGTGCTGCACGGCCTGTCGGTGTAGATTAGAGTGGCACAAATTCGAGCTCAATTTTTTTCCCTTTTTTTATTTTCGTTAAAGAAAAAAAAAAAAATCGTCGCCGAAACTGCGAGTGGTCAAGAAATAATTAGAGGTCGCTCAGGCCTCACAAAAATTCAAATTTCCATTTATAAATCAATTTTTTTCGTCCACTTCTCGCCGATGAATTTTACGCTTTATCATTTTTAAATTAACCTCGCGAAAGCCGGGCAATGAATATTTAGTGGTCGCTCGAGGTTTTCGAAATTTACAATTTCCGCGAAAAAATAAATCTCGCATGCACTGAAGTAAAAAAAATTGGCGAAAATTAAAAGTTCCGAAGCTCTTGAGCGACCACTAAATATTCATTGGGGGCTAGAGCTTTCGCGACGTTGATTTAAAAATGATAAAACGTAAAATTCATGGGTGAGAAGTAAACGGAAAAAAAAAATCTTTTAAAATTAATTAAAAATGAAATTAAAATTGAAAATTTTTTAATGAAAATTTCAATGACCGCTCGCAGCTTTCGCGTCATTTTTGTTCCGTAAAGAAGACAATTGGATGGTGAGAAAACGGGGAAAAAAACGAGCTCAAATTTGTGCCACCCTACGGTAGATGTTTGTGGCAACTACGGTCGTCTGGAATTAAAAAAAAACAACAAATTGTATAATAATGAAATTGGGGTTGACCAGATGCTTTTTTCAAATTTTGAAAATTAAGGTGGGACACCGCTGTAATGGGTAAAAATGATTTTTTTGGGTTTTAGAGAAAGTTTACGTGTCCAAGAATATGTGAAAGAAAATCGAGTTAAAATATTGAAAATTGACCAAGTTGTAGACAATTTTGTGAGAGCAGGTAGAGCAACGATTCACGTATGCTAAAACATTCAATCGCGTTTTTCTTGAAACGAGTCATTTCCACCTTGCCGAAATCATGACTAGTTATAATTGTCCGATGTTCAATAAAAAAAAATTTCCTAATTGCAGTAGCTATAGTAACATAGTTGTTTTTTAAGGGCGGGGTAAAGTATTAAAAATTTTTTTTTTTTCATTTTTTTTAATTTTTTAAATGAATGCATAATATATCAAGAATATTGTGTTAAAATTTCAAATCGATCGGAGTAAAATTGACGAAGTTATGAGTATTTGAGCGTCTATTGCTCCATGCCGTTCTCTTCTCTTCTGCGTTTTTCAAACCGTTTTTCTGAGACTTGTCATATTTGAAGTCCGTGTGCACGATAACTCAAAATCTACTGGACCAATCGCTTTGAAATTTTGCACAGTACTTCTTCACATAATTCACCAGGTATTGTCGAGAGCTTTTTTGTTTTTTTTTAATAATTACTCATTTTTCAACAACAAATTAGCCGATTTTTTTAGCGAAAATCGGGTTTTTGGCTCCCAAGTGCTACGAAAAATCGAAAAATCGAAGAAAAAAAAATCCTCCCGTCATTACCTCGAGAAACATCTCCTTTAACAAATGCATTTTGATTTTTTTGTTTCAAATGATTCTGTTGCGAGTTATGGTGCACACCGCAAACCAACTTTTTTTCGAGGCGCCTCCGGGGTTTAATTTTCACTCGCTCAATTTTGAATATTTTGCAATGCAAATTTAGGAGAATGTTGTTCAAATGTTACTTTATTATATGTAAATTTTTCAATAAACGAACACTATTCGTTACGCCAAAAAAAGATCTTAAAAACATGCCTTTTTTTTCGCCGAATTAACTTTACCCCGCCGTTAATTACATAGTTACATAGTTGTTTTTTTAATTCAATATTTTTAAGGCCTCCGAATAAAAGTGAAAATGTCGCCAAAATTACACTTTTCTTTAAACACCCTTTTCTCGAAAAACGGCTACTTACGAAGGGAACTGCTTTTATAGAGATTTTAAAACGGTTATTTTTATTTCCAGGCCAATTATCGTCAAGTTACAGATCCGGCTGTTGGACCATATTTTTTATCCAGACGCGCTATTACACCTCAATAACGTTTATAATGTTTATTTTTGTTAAATAAAATGTTTAACCAAATAAGTTCAATGTACACCTGATAACATATGATTTTTCCAAATCTCGAATAAATAATACAATAGACAAATAAGTCCTACCTTAAGAAAATGACAATCTGTCGAAAAAGAAGATGAATTTTCGACCAAAAAACCAACCATAGTGATTGGTTATTAACAAATGGATGAAATTTTTTTTTAATCCATTTACACGACAGAAAATGTTGTACACTATGCTTTGTCCGAATTTCGAGTACATCGTACGGATTTTGAGATACGACTTGTACGGTTTCATAAAAAATAGTGTTCGAGAAAAAGAAAAAAGGGTAAATCACAGTGGGCGGAACTTTCACAAAAATCGTCATAATTATGTCAATATTTGGAATTATTACAAAATCTTTATAGCAAATTAACGTCAAGACCTTGGGCTATAAAACTGTGCCATCAAAAAATCGTATTTTTTAAATTTTAAGCTAATGCAGACCCCTCAAGCACGCCTCATTATCCGTAAGATTTTATTTATCTATTCATCTGTCATCATCCTCAAAACATCCATATATATATACTACTTTTTTCCTCTAGAAAAATAGGAAAAATAGAATATATATATATATATATTTTCTATTTTTTCTAAAAATAGTAGTATATATATATATACTACTTTTTCCTCTGGAAAAATAGGAAAAATAGAATATATATAAATATTTATTTTCTATTTTTCCAGAGGAAAAAAAATTGCGAAAGGATGCGAGAGCTAGTACCGTGAGAGGACAAGAGGGATATTGACGGCGCTCGTTTAGCTGTAAAAATGAATGAAGAATTACGCATAAGGGAACGGGCTTGTTCCACGGAGGAGAGAACTGGTTTTCGATGTGCCACGGCTAATGGAAGAAGCACGAAACCTACACACACACAAATATATAAATACACACATTATATATATATATATATATATATATGTGTGTGTGTGTGTGTGTGTGTGTGTGTGTGTGTGTGTGTGTGTGTGTGTGTGTGTGTGTGTGTGTGTGTGTGTGTACGTATGTATGTATGTATGTATATATGTATATATGTATATATGTATATATATATATATATATATATGCATATATGTATATATGTATATATGTATGTATGTATGTATGTATGTATGTATGTATGTATGTACACGTATGCATATAGATATCAGTCTCCTTTTTGGTCACGCTGAACGAAAAAAAGGTGAAGAGGAAAAAATCGGAAATTTCACTAACGAGAAGTTTCGCTCTGCGTAGTGGCGGTGTGACAGGGCGCTGACCCTGAGTCTCCTAGCGGATTCCTCGTTCCGCCGCAGCAGCATCCAAATTTCTCGATTACCCGATACATCGGCGAATCTTCGATCGTGCGAGACGACGACATAAAAAAAAGAGCTCTATTATTCCGTTTCGACCACCCGCTCCAAATCTCACAGTCGACCGTTTTCGCAGGTGGACGTTGTCTTTTTTTTCCATAACGTTTTCGTTCGAAGTGCTATGTGGATCGGTATTTAGGCTGCTACTAAGGTCACCGTTTTTTCTATTCATTTCTATCAATTTAAAAAAACGTTCTACGTTGACAAATAAAATCGATGTAGTAAAAATAAAATTCTGTGTATTAAAAAAGGCACATTTTTAATGTATACAAAAATGTCTGTATTAAAAAGCACGTTCTTTGTCGTGAAAAAAAAAACAAATTTTTCATGTATTGAAAAAAAGCAAATTTTCTATGTATGAAAAACACTTTTCTATGTGAGTCAATACATTCCGGTGACTAGATCACGAACAAAAAGTGGCTAAAAACAAAATTGCTTGAAATTATGAACATCGTTTGAGCATCTTAATCTTATCGGCTTAATTTCAGCCTGGATAACGAATGAACAGACAGGCATTGCAATTTTATTATAACACCAAGACTATGATTTTATAATATTAGTTATTATATTATCATTCATAATATTTTATTATCTTATATTGATAATCGAAATTTTTATTATATTAAAAATATAATAAAAATATAATATTAAATTATATTTTTAATTTATAATATTAAAAAATTGGAAAATTTAAAAAATTAAAAAATTAAAAAATTATAATATTAAAAAAATATAATATTAAATTTTTATTATATATATAATTTTTATTATATTATATATATATTATGTTATATTGATAATCGAAATTTTTTTTCTAACCAACTGACAAATATAGTTTGTCAATTTTATTGTCAATCATACTGCATCAATAGTAACTAATAATATATTATAATAAATAATTAGTAACGAATGGACTAATAATATATCTTTTTTGATAATTTATTTATTGATGTCTCAATTAGTAAGACTGACAGATATATTATCATTAATTGTAATTAATAATATATAATCATTTGTTACATTTATTTATTGAGGTCTCAATTAATTCCCGAGTTCCAACGTATTGCTAGTTTTCACGTAATATATTAATTAATTTATTAATATATTATTATCTCATACATTTTATCAATTGTTCGATATTTTATTATCCTCTTAACATTTTAATTTGTATTAATAATTGAATTGCTATTGAAATATAATTAATTACAATCAATTATTAATAAAAAAAAATGGATAAATCATAATTACGATTCATTAATTAACCTGCCAACGTATACACATGTATATATGTACTATAACGATATATCATAATATGTGCCATAAAAATCATAACAATTTGAAAAAAGTCCACATGTATATGTATCCCGAAAAAGAAAACACAGTATCCTTCAACATTCATCCGTGAAACGATCGACCCTCTGCGAAACCGATTCAAGAGAAATCGGCATCGCAACGTACACGACGTGTATTAATATTTTCGACATCGTTTGATTTACGGTCGACCTTAACGTTCTTAATTTTTCTTTTTGAATAAAAATTTATTCGTCGTCGTGTATAATATTTAGTTGCAAAAGCTGTCGAACGATACCTCAGCGGAATATTCCCCGAATGAATTCGCGAGAGTATTTTTTTTATCAGACTCAATTGATTTTTCTTGCACGTAATCATACACAGGGTGGGACATTGGGCGGTGACTATTTCCTCGTGGCGATCCGAGGAGAAGTCAACTACCGTCAACCTGGTGAGGGCTGTTTTTTTTCTCGCGTGGTGCGATCCAGCTGGGTGTCTTTCGATGCCGAGGAAAGAATCGTTTGATCGGCAGTAGTGTATCTATTTATTTCTTTAAGGGGTCTTCTCACTTTAGACACTAAAAAAGCTATTTTTCGATAGGTTTATATTATAGATATTGATATAAAAGTTGTTACATTTAATAAATACAATTTCAAAATACATTTAACAATTTTTTCAAATGTAATTATGAAGCCCAGACAATCTTTAAACGCGTTTTTCTCAAAACAACGTTTTTCGACGGCTTGTTGATAAATCTTCGAATGAACCGATCCTTATGAAATTTCGACCATATTCTTAAAAACTATATCTATAGCGCATATCAAGGATTTTTAAAATTTTGATATTTGCTTTCTTTTTTGCCAAAGACGGTGAAAAAACGCGTTTTTTGTTTTTTCGAAAAATATCCGCCATTTTGTTATTTTTGCGTATATCAAAAATTTGAAATAAATAAACATATTTGTGAAATAAGTAAATATATATTTTTTAAATGTATTTTATATCGATATCTATAATATAAGCCTATTAAAAAAAAAAAAATTCATAAAAATAGCCTTTTTAGCATCCAAAGTGAGAAGACCCCTTGAGGACCGCGCGGGGAGGGTGTTGGTCCAGTAGAGTCGCAGCTATTCGAATCAATTAGCGTTTATCATCGTGGCAATCAACTCTGAGGAACGAGATTTTACCGGTTTACCGTTATACATCGTTGCCACCATTAGTCCGGCAATTAAGGGGTTATGCCTAATTGTCAACGGCGAAAAAACAATTTTTTTAAAACCAATTTGACAGTAGATGACAGTAGATCGTCTACTGTCATGACAGTAGATCGTCTACTGTCATGACAGTAGATGACAGTAGATCATCTACTGTCATTACAGTAGATGACAGTAGATGACAGTAGATGACAGTAGATGACAGTAGATGACAGTATATGACAGTAGATGACAGTAAATGACAGTAGACAGTAGATAGACATGACCAATATGACAGTAGATGACAGTAGATCATCTTATAAATGTTGCCTGGATATTTCAAGGTGATCGCGGTTCAGAATTGACAGATTCATAGGCGGTTGATCAAAATTGACAGATTTATTGACACCCGTCGAACACTCGGAGTCGAAACTTTAAACGCTTTTTTCTCGAAAGTACGTTTTCAAAGTCGGTGAGCAAAATATCTCGAAAACTACTGCATCCATCTTCCTGACATTTTTCGGCCTTTTTATAAATGTAAAAGTATAATATAAGATCGAAGGATTTTTTTTCCGATGTCAACTTTCGATTTGATGAACGAAAAAAGCCCGTTTTTTCGCAAAAATCAAGACTCTCAATTTGAACACGTGCCATTTTTTTATATTTGATATTTCGGAAATTCCTTCGATTGGTCATAGGATAAACTGATATACTAACGAAATTTGTTTGATTTTTTAATATTAGATAACCCGGTTCAAAAGAGCATTGCTTACCGCAAAAAACGAGAGGTGATTGCCGGACATCGACTGCAAATAAATTATAATGGAATATTTTCACACAAACAATAACAGAGTGATAATTTTAGATAACAAAAGTATCATATTCAAATGATACTTTTTCTAATACCTAATTTTGTAGAAATTTATAATTACGGTTTTAGAAAAACCCAAAAATGAGCTGCTTCCGAGTATTACAACTAGGCATAACCCATTGAGGGGGGAAATACCTTTAGGCGATGACGATTTTTGATGATTTTCGTTTTTTTTAACGATTTCTTGTTAAAAGATTTCTTCACCACTTTCGAGTCTTTTATTACGACTTTTGGCTGTTACATGGTATTTTTTAATTTTTATTAATGTGTAAAAATAGGAGCGGTGTGCCGCGGTCTTCTAAACAGCGTTTTCAAAACTGGCGTGACGTATAGCTAAGGCACTAATCGACCGATTCTGATGACATTTGGTATAAATCTTTTAAACCTTATTGTGTAAAACATGAACCTCAATGTTTTTGAAAATTAAAAATGAAAGTATTTTTTATTCCAAATAGGAGCCATTTTTCGGAAAATTCACTCTTTTTCTTTCAAAGCGTACCATTTAATCGATTTTCAACATTTCACATTTTTTCTAAGTTAATTTTTTACGTATGATTATTAGTGAAAGAAAAGTTTTCGTTGATTTTTTTTTTCAGATCGATCCCGTCGACGCTACGTGTCACGCTGTCTGACAACATCCACCGCAACCCGTTTAGAAGACCGTGACACATGTGGCACGGTCTTCTGAAGGGGTTCCGACATTTTTAAAGATTAATTCGGGTTCCAACATTTTTAAAGATTAATTCGGGTTCCAACATTTTTAAAGATTAATTCGGGTTCCAACATTTTTAACGATTAATTCGGGTTCCAACATTTTTAAAGATTAATTCGGGTTCCAGCATTTTTAAAGATTAATTCGGGTTCCAACATTTTTAAAGATTAATTCGGGTTCCGACATTTTTAAAGATTAATAAAAATAAATAAAAATACCATGTAACAGCCAAAAGTAGTAACAAACCATACCCCAAGTCTCACAAATGGTGGAGAAATCTTTCATACAAAAAAAAAATGATGAAAATCGGCAATTTTATCCTCGCCTAAAGGTATCCCCTCCCTAGAATCGGTCCCCTCATCCATACCCGGATAACGATTGTCCGGCTCCTCGTGTTTCAAAAAGGCCGCGCAAGTATTCCCTCTTAAATCGACATTCACGAAGGACGTTTTTTCATTACCAAAATTGTTTCTTTTTTTTTTCATTTTCTGTAGAAAAGAGCGTCTGGAGAACAAGATCCATGGGAGAATGGCAAAAAGATTTTTTTTTCCGCGATACAGCGATCTTTTGCGTTAACGAGTTTGATGGAAAATAAATCGGATTTGGTGGCAGCCGCGATGAATGGAGGAAAAAGCTGTCCGGCTTGGCGTTGCGGGCCCACCGTTTCGGAAACATGATTCAGAAAAATGTCACTGCTCAAACAATGATTTAATAAAATGTGCCTGGTGTGAAAAATATGTATGTTTCAAATCTCACTACGATGAATATCACCCTAAAAATTGTAAAATTATTTCTGATCATGAATAAAAAGCGGCGTACATAGTTAATTACAAGAACTTTCGGAATTTTTATTTTCATTAAAATCTTCACTTAATTATATAAATTAACTGCTTGAATATATTTAAATTCTACAATAAATAGTTGAACATTGCGAGGAATTAAAAAAAAAAAAATTAAAAAAAAATCATTAGCAGCGAGAATCGATCTAAAGCCATTGGGGTGACGGGCAATGCGCCTGACCACTGCGCTACGCCGCTGACTTGGAAATCTTTGAAAAAATATCCCTCAAGCTCTACTTGGAAATCTTTGGACAGCGTTTGAAATTATTTCTGATCATGAATAAAAAGCGGCGTACATAATTAATTGCAAGAATTTTTGGGATTTTCATTTTCGTTAAAAACTTCACCTAATTATATAAATTAACTGCTTGAATATATTTAAATTCTACAATAAATAGTTGAACATTGCGAGAAAATAAAAAAAAGAATGAAAAAAAATCGTTAGCAGCGAGAATCGAACCAAAGCCATGGGGGTGACAGGCAATGCGCCTGACCATTGCGCTGCGCCGCTGACTTGGAAATCGTCGAAAAAATATCCCTCAAGCTCTGCTCGGAAATCTTTGGAGAGCGTTTGAAATTATTTCTGATCATGAATAAAAAGCGGCGTACATAGTTAATTACAAGAACTTTCGGAATTTTTATTTTCATTAATATCTCCACCTAATTATATAAATTAACTGCTTGAATATATTAAAATTCTACAATAAATAGTTGAACATTGCGAGGAATTAAAAAAAAAATTTTTTTTAAATCATTAGCAGCGAGAATCGATCCAAAGCCATTGGGGTGACGGGCAATGCGCCTGACCACTGCGCTGCGCCGCTGACTTGGAAATCGTTGAAAAAATATCCCTCAAGCTCTACTTGGAAATCTTTGGAGAGCGTTTGAAATTATTTCTGATCATGAATAAAAAGCGGCGTACATAATTAATTGCAAGAATTTTCGGGATTTTCATTTTCATTAAAATCTTTACCTAATTATATAAATTAACTGCTTGAATATATTTAAATTCTACAATAAATAGTTGAACGTTGCGAGAAAATAAAAAAAAAAGAATGCAAAAAAAAATCGTTAGCAGCGAGAATCTAACCAAAGCCATCGGGGTGACGGGCAATGCGCCTGACCACTACGCTACGCCGCTGAGTTGGAAATGGTTGAAAAAATATCCCTCAAGCTCTGCTCGGAAATCTTTGGAGAGCGTTTCGCCCTTTCCTATGGCCCACTCAGGCGAAATATTTTCGGAACGTTAAGTGAGCACCCACCTTCTTTTACCCACGCAGTTTGGGCGAAATCGGTAAGTATACTAACTACTATACTATAAGTAATACCAACATAAACTATCCACGTGCAAATCGCACACCTAACGCACACGCACGCAGCCTCGCGTACACCAAAAGATACAAGTAATTACTTTATCCGCCCGGATAATACTCCCCTAGAAAATGAGAATCCTCGTCGCTCGCGCGACAGCGGGCCTAGCAATAATGTGTATCGCAACATAGTCTACGAGTATGCGTCTGTAATTAGGGATAAGCGGCCGGACGAGTACGTTAATTAACTAGTGAGCTATTCGAGCACTTTCTCGTCTCTCGCAATGTTTATATATATATATGTGTGTGTGTGTATATATATATATATATATATATATATATATATATATATATATATATATATAGGTGCTCGAAGATGAGATATACGAATTACGGTCGTAACTCAAGAGAGAGACTCTCTCTTATAGAGCAGCAGCAACGATCGATTCCATCATTAACGTATTATATAGTCATCCTGTCGACGAAAGAGACAAGCGACAGCCACCCATGAGAATAAAGTATGCCCATTCCTCGCCCTCTTAATCGGTACAAAACGATCTCGCTAAAAATATTTATCACAGACGAACCTCCCAGTACTTGAACATCGTCATACATATATATATAAATAAATATATAGTATATATACAGGGTGTCCTGTTATAAATGGATAATCCTGCAACTGTCGATGGGTCAGATCATATCCTTCTATATGCTGGAATTTCGGTTTAGTAAAAGTACCACGGTTTTCGGGATTTTGGGCCTTACAGGGTGGTAGGAAGGATGCAAAGCCTTAAGGGGTCTTCTCACTTTAGACGCTAAAAAGGCAATTTTTATGAATTTCTTTTATATGTTTATGTTATAGATATTGATATAAAAGTTGTTGCACTCAATAAATACAGTTTCGGAATACATTTTTTTTTATTTATTCAAGTCATTATTCACAGACGAAAATGGTAGTTAAAAAAATGTCCTTAAAAAGTGGTAGGTCTGCGCTGTTAATGACATCTCGGAATAAAAAAAACCCCACCGGTTTTAGATTCAGTATGGTAATGGCTATAGAGCATATCATACGATTTTTTATATATGCAAAAATAACAAAATGGCGAACATTAAAAAACAAAAAAAACGTGTGCTTTGCCGTTTTTTCCTGAAAATTCCTGTTTTTTTCCGGTCACGAGCTGGGTCTGACCTATGAAACTTTCGATCAAAATCTAAGGCATTGACGTTGATGTTGACATGGTCATTTATTTATTGCTTGACAGTGAATTCCGTGACGATCACAAACGTGAGAAAAATCGCGAGAAATACATGTACAAAAGGGAAAAATAAATTATTTTCACGATTTATTTTAATTCAATTTTTTCTTCCGTTAAATTCAGCACAAATAAAAAATAAACTGTTTCAAGCCTGTCGAAGCCGAATTGGAAATCACAAAATCATTAATAGCATTATTGGACATTAAATTGATAAAAATCTTCTAAAAAAATATGATTAATTCAAAAAAAAAAATAGAAGAAAAAATGGGCCCACGATGAGACTAGTTTTAAAAATCATAGAATTGGTCGTTCTAGTTTAGATAATTTTTTGAAAAAAAAAAAAATCAATTTGTAAGCAATAAAAAAATTGAAATTAATAATTGATCATTTTTTTCATATTTTTTAACAAAAGTATGCTTCAAAATTAAAAAAGATTTATGTAGTGACATTCGTCGATATCTCAATTAGTTCAGAAGTTATCAGCGTTTAAACGTTTCCAAAGCTTCGGAAATCGACATTTTTTGAAAAATCATAACTCCAAAAAGAAAAGAGTTGAAAAGAAAAGAGTTGTAAAAATTGGTGTGGATATTCCGTTCATGGGGTACGATTTCACAAAAAAAAAAAAAAAATTGGGAGAACCAAAAATGTTCGGGGTCACGGGCTAGATGAAATGGCGTGGAATTTCCTGATATAATGGGTTAAAAATATAATTTGTGTGTGTGTGTGTGTTGGTTGTTGCCAAACAGGATTTCATTCGCTACCGTACATCTTTATATTCATCGCGCACAAGGCTTGAAAAATCGATCTCCTCGATACTATACATTACATCGCGGGGCCCCGGGAGGGAATAAAGTCGTCAAGCCTTATCCCAACACTTTTCTTCTGACACTTCCCGACTTGAACATGCAATCGAGAGACCACCCCCCCCCCCCCCAATCCGCCCCTTGACGCACTAATTAATAGGGGCCCGGAAAACTACCAACATCGTCGTCTGTTCCAAAATTTTCCACCGGTCCATTCAACGATATTAACGCTAAAAAAACCAAACGAAAAAATCTAAATTTTCTGACATTTTTCTGCGAAGATTTGCGACGATTCGAAAATTTGGCCACTGGCGTCGTCTCCCTCGGGCGTGTGTTAATAGTCACGATGACATGCGAATCGTGTAATACATCGTGTAGAGATGGTCAGTTGCAAATAAGACGTTGACGCTTCGAGGACATTAGCGCAACCCCCCCCCCCCCCCCCCCCCCCCCCCCGGTTAGTGAGGGAGCTCGCGAATCGTATAATTTCTCGTGGCGCTCAAAATGTAATTGATTGCTTTTTAAATAGACGATTTCGAATAGATGACAGATGCGTGTACGCCCGAGTTCAAAGCACCTCGTGCATAATGAACACGCGAGAGGAGAGAAAAAATTCATCCATATATATATATATATATATATATAATGCATTCCAGTCTTAATGGACGATCGTGAACGTGACAGAGAACAGGCACGCGAGAATGCGAAACGATTGACCAAGTGTAAACTAATAATGGTAATAATATCAAATGTATTAGTAATTCGCACACACACAAACACATACTTGAGTCTCATACGGAGAACGAAAGACAAATCGAGAGTTCTTCGACCTGCCTTTGCTACAACATATTTGTTATTTTTTCGTCGTTTTTTTTACGATTTTATTTCTATTTGAAAAATTGAATTTTTAAATTTAGTATGTTATATTTTTTAAATTTGGGAACTTTGTTTTTTTCAATTAGTAAACTAATTTTTTAAATTTAGATTACTAATTTAATTAGTAAAATTAGTAAATTTACTATTTAAATAGTAAATTATTTTTTTTAATTTAATTTTTTTTATTTAATTTATTGAATTTTTAAATTTAGTACGTTATATTTTTTTATTTTAGTAAATTAAATTTTTATAAATCCAGCAAATTATACTTTTTTAATTTAACGAATTGAATTTAAAAAAAATTGTACACATTAAATTTATTTTAACTAGAAAAATCATTTTTTTTTCTCATTCCAGGAATGAAGACTCCCTTTCTAATTTCATAACTTCTTTTTTTTTATTTGAGAATTCGATTTTTTCTTAATTTACGATCTTACATCTTTTGTAGAAGAAATTCTTAAAAACGGATTTTTGGTCAATACTCGGTGAGAATCAACAAGGGGCTTCGATCAGTTATCGATTACATTGATAAAAACATCTACTAAAACTAACTCATTTATTTAATCCTGTTTTTTGTTTCCATTAACTAAAATTTTCGTGAGACAATGATTTTAAAAATAAAATCCTACTATTCCGGAGATTTATTTCAAATATATTTATTTATTCAAATCAAGATCGATTCAACACCGTTGTGCAATAACAATTTATATGCTTTTAATCGCTTTGGTACTTAATATTATTAACGCAAAAAAATATTCAGTCGTGTGAACTAAATGGGTGTATTTAGATTTTTTTAATGAATTAACGAGGAAATTCACGGACGCGGTAGTACGCTCCGTGGCCGGAGTGTGGCGCAGCGCCCGAGGCTTCTCCCGCAAGCTATTTGTACTCCGACCAAGCGTACAACCGAGTCGACAAAACGTATCGACGGACCACGGATTTTACGCATTATCATTCTGGCTCGGCCGAATGTATTGTTCAAGACGTGGGGAATTAAACATCTCGTGATATCCAGACAAGAAAAACATCCTCTCCTATATACCAAAATATCGGTAATGCAAAATAATTTTTACCATTTTTCACCATTCAGGATTGTTAACATCACGAATAAATTCGTATTGCACAGGAGAAAATATGGTAACTTTTCTGTTTGCAATTAAAAATACTAGTAATTCAGATACAATTTTTATTCGTTCGAATTAACAATACATTTGAATTCGAGACACATTTAGTACATACAAATAAGGACATTTTATATTCAAAATATATCTCTAGACGTTCAAACCAACAATGTATTTTCATCTAATACCTTCTATTAAATTGTCTGAATAAAAAAATTCTCGAAAAAAAAATAAAAAAATATAATATTCCAACAAACCGAATAAAAAAATAGATTCTCGTTAAATAAACAAACAAAAACATGTAACGGTGTATGCCGCTCGATGCTTTTCTGTCATAGACTACAGAAAGGATTTAGTTTTTCCTCGACTCCCTTCTCACGTATCAATAAAAACTGTCACATCAATTACGTTTATTGACTCCGTAAAAATTGTTTGTACACTCGTCTATACAAATGTTTCAGCCTGTTCATCCAAGTGTTGCGTTTACGCGGTAATTCCCGTTGTTTCCCCATTGTACAGTATGAAGTTAAGGCGGAATATACATTTACAACGAGAAAAAAAATCGGTTTGATTTTTTTTCTTCTTTAAGCGATAAAACTATATATGTAGAATATTTTGCCAAAGTTTCAAAGCGAAATTCGAAAAACATGAAACGTTACAGACCGTCAACGATGTGCCTCACCGCTCGATTCGGAGCGGGCGTGAACTTCAAACGCGTTTTTATCAAAATTGCATTATCGAATTGCATAATGCAGTCGAATATTCGACTGCATTATGCAAATTCAATTGAAAAATTGAAAAAAAAAACTACTTTTTTAAACCACAATTTATAGAAATGTCGTGTGAAATGTTTTTTTTTGTAAATCCGTGCCATTTTCTTAAATTTGCATTTTATTCATTTAAATTACCGTCACATAGAAAATATAAATGTTTTAACTGAAAAAAAAATGTTGAAACTTTTTTGCAAAACGAAATTTACGGGAAGCTAGACTGCACGCTGTTTGGTTCACTGGAAAAAAAATTCAGTTGGTTTAACAAAATGTATCTTTAAATACGTTCAACTTGATTTTTGATTGGCATAACAAACATTTTGTTAATCTAACGATAGTTTTAGTGGTGTGAACTGTAGCTTATTTAGCTACAGTTCACACCACTAAAACTATCGTTAGATTAACAAAATGTTTGTTATGCCAATCAAAAATGAAGTTGAACGTATTTAAAGATACATTTTGTTAAACCAACTGAATTTTTTTTTCAGTGTTGATGAATTAATTTTGAAAAATTGTTTTGTATGCTCAAATATGCTATTAAGGTATACCTTAAGTTTGATAATTGTAGGACAATTATTTCTTAGTTTAAAAAATCCGTCAATATCGCTTATTTTTTTCTGTCTAAATGTATAACCCGCCTTAATTAAATTAAGGGACGACACGACTGTGACGGGCCGGAAAAGATCGTTTTTGCTCACTCTCTTTGTTCACTAGATTACCTATTTGGGTTTTGGAAAAAAGACATTTTATGAAGTATACATTGAACTCGATTCGTGTAAATTTTTGTGAAAAAAATAAACAACCGTATTGAGGTATACCAAAGCCTCCGTCCAAAAAATGTGGGCCAACCGGATCGACAACTCAACCATCTATGGGGTGAAAAAAAAAGTTTTAAAATCTTTATAAATGTAGTTCTCGTTGTACGTGGTCGTTTTTCGAGAAAAAAAAAACACAAAACGGCAGAAGTCAAAAAAGGATAATTTTGGCAAAATTTTTACTTATATTTAGGGGCTTAAAAATACTTTAAAAAAAACAGCTACGTACAATAGCTACTGCAATGACACCATGTTTAAAAAATTAAAACGTCACTTCGAGAAAAACCCGATTGTACGTTACAGTATACGTGAATCGTTGCGCTACCTGCTCTCACTAAATCGTCTGTAACATCGTCAATTTTCAATATTTTGACTTAACATTTTTCACACATTTTTGAATATGTATACTTGGAGAAAAAAAATTTGATCCGTCACCGTCGTGTCCCCCTAAAAAAATCTTTCGCACTAGAAAATTCCAAAAAAATACCCTAGATCGCCCCCCTCCGACTGCCTTCTTGAGGCAGGGCACGAAGCAAAAAAAAAAGCCAGGTGGGACAAAAAACCCCTGATCTGGCAACACTGATGCGTCTCGTAATTATGGTCGTTGAGCCGCGAAACTGGAAAATTTGGATCTTCCCCGAAACAGCCTGCGGGGCACTTTTGCACGAAGGAGCGTGCGCGTCAGATCGTACACTTGCACTGTGAAATGGCGCGTGAACGAGCGAATATCCATACCGGATGCTGGAGTAAATTCTCTCTCTCTTTCTCTCTCTCTCTCTCTCTCTCTCTCTCTCTCTCTCTCTCTCACTCTCCTGCTCGTTAACACGTGTGAATTCGCACGATTTATCGTATACTTATACCAGTTCTTGCGCTCCGCAGGTGTAACTCAATATAAGCGCAACTACGTGCATGCGCACTCATATATAGATATACACTCATATACAGGGTGTCCCGACTGAAGTGTTACAAGCTCATATCTCGAAAACTACGCGTTGGAATAAAAAATGTTTCGAACAAAAGCCGTCTCGTTTCTTCGGAGGAAAAAGATAGAAATGTCAGCTCGACCTTGGATCCAGCTGCCAAGGTCGTGTGAAGGTCAACTTCAAAATGTTGAATGAGAAACCACATTTTTTATCCCGTATTCTCGTAGCCTCGAGAAAAACGCTAGCGATGAGCTACATTTTCATCGCGTACTTTTGGCGCTTTCGTACTCGAAAATTCTTGTCGTAACTCTACACTCTCACAGCTAGTCGGATACTCGATGGAAAAATACTTATTTGTAGCGTTTTGAAAAGCTCTCGAGACAAGCTATAAGATGACGCGATAAAAAATTGGGGTTTTTATTTGAAATTTTGAAGATGACCTTCGTACGACCTTGACCCTTGGAAACAAGGTCAAACTGAGAGCTTTATCTTTTTGTCGCCTGAGAATCGAGCAAGTTTTGTTCGAAACATTTTTCAAGGCAGTGCGTACTTTTCGAGATAGCAGCTTGGGACACTTTGTATGGGACACCCTGTATAACCGAGGAGGCATGTCTTGCTTGCGTGGCCGTGTAAATGCTTGTTCGTGATGCTCCAGCGACTTCGGAGTCTCGTAACGGTGTTCACTCGAGCGCGTTACACATATTGGCTACCTATTGAGGTATCGAGGTCCACGATTTGAGGCGTTCCACGTGATAAAAGACTCCCCGGTCTAGACGCGATATTAGCAATGTTTCCTGCTCTCTGGCGATTTATCATTTTAGCGAGAAAATACGTATTGATGTAATTCATTCGTGACTGTATAGACATTTTTTTCAAAGTATATGAATTTTGAAATTTATATGCGTATGTATACCGGGTGTCCCATTTTCATCTTACATCGGATTGATCTCGAAACATCCTGCTTGGGTCAAGTATTGAGTGTGATCAATTTTTTAGGACTCAAAGAGGGACGTACACAATTTTTTTTGGTCCAAAATTCAAAATGGCGACGTTAATGTGGCCGACGTGCATTTTTTTAATGGGATCGTACATTTTTTTCACCGAAAAATTTGTCAGCCCAAAAGTAACATCTTTGTGGGAAAAGTTGTTTGATAAAATTCATAATTTTTTGGTTAGAATGGGTTATCGAACAAACGCAAACAAACTCACTTACACGAGGGACGTGAAGACTTTACTTCCTCGTTCTTGATAGCGCTAAAATGGTAAAAAATGGTATTCTGACCTAAAAATCATAAACGTTTTCAACAAACTTTTCCTACAAAAAATGTTATTAACGACCTGACAAATTTTTTAGTAAAAAAAATTAATGATCCCATTTGAAAAAAAAAACATGTCGGTCATCTTAATGTCGCAATTTTTTATTTTGAACCAAAGAAGATTTTTTTAACGTCTCCCTTTGAATCCGAAACGTATTATACTCAATACTTAATCGGAGTAGTATTTTTCGAAATAAATCCGGAGCAAGATTAAAATGGGACACCCGGTATATCGGAATATCTATTATTTTATTAAGTAATACATTACTAAACGATTGAATATTCAAAATACATTATTTATACAATATAATATGTGCAAGAATATACTGTGAACCTATATTTTGACAGTTACGACCTTTTACTTGAATAGACAAAAAATCTTTTTTGAATTTGTGGACTAAAAAAAATATATATATATATACATGTATGTATGTATGTATTCATGTATGCGGACAATCTAAAAGAAATGTTCATACGAGCAAAATTTTATTCTTTTTATACTTATTATTTATACTGCAAATCCTGGAATATGAAAATTCTTATATTTACGAAATTATGTTAAAACATAGGACCAGATATATTTCAGCTTCGAATTCTAGAAATTATGCATTCTTTTGGTTTCTTAATACATTCGATATTTTATTATTTTATTGATAAGATAAACATTAAAATTATATGCATATAAATATGTGTTCTCTTTGTATACATATATATATATATGAATAGACAAAGAGAGTGAGAGGAAAAGAAAGAGTTTGTTCCAGTTTGTTTATTGGGTTTTGATTAAAGATTCTAGTGTTGATAAATTTTGTAAAATTGTAAATTGTAAATTGTAATTGTCAAGTTGGAAAAATTCTAAATTTTTAAAAAACATCTCCGTCTCTCTCTCTCGTATATATATATACTGGATATATATATATATATGTATATGTGTGTGTGTGTGTGTGTGTGTGTGTGTGTGTGTGTGTGTGTGTGTGTGTGTGTGTGTGTGTGTGTGTGTGTGTGTGTGTGTGTATATATACAGGGTGTCCCATTTTAATCTTACACATGAATTTTCTCGAAAAATATTGCTCGGACGAAATATTGTGTGGAACAAAACTTCTAGGGATTAAAGGGGGACGTTTGAAAAAAATTTATTTGAGGAGCCAAAATTCAAAATGGCGGCGTTACAAAGGCTGACATGTTTTTTTCAAACGGAAACATAATTTTTTTTGTTGCCAAAAAATTTATCAGCTGAAAACTAAAAACTTTTGTTGAAAAAATTTTTTGATAAAGTTCATAGTTTTCAAGTGAGAACATCATTCTCAATTATTTCAGATGTATCCAGGATATACACAAATCCTGGATACATCTGAAATAATTGAAAATGATGTTCTCACTTGAAAACTATGAACTTTATCAAAAAAAAATTTCAACAAAAGTTTTTAGTTTTCAGCTGACAAATTTTTTGGCAATAAAAAAAATTATGTTTCCGTTTGAAAAAAACATGTCAGCCTTTGTAACGCCGCCATTTTGAATTTTGGCTCCTCAAATAAATTTTTTTCAAACGTCCCCCTTCAATCCCTAGAAGTTTTGTTCCACACAATATTTCGTTCGAGCAATATTTTTCGAGAAAATTCAGGTGTAAGATTAAAATGGGACACCCTGTGTCTATATATATATATATATATATATATATGTATTAGATGTAATAAAATAGAAATCCATTATTTTTGCATGAAATTGAAGGCAAAAATAATGGATTTCTTTTTACTATACCTTATATATATATATATATATATATATATATGTGGAAGAGAGAAAAAGAGCCACCTATATATATATTTCACGTACCATTTGCCAAAAAATGCGTGCACATATGAATATTTACATGAGTTGGACAAAAACCGTGACGACATGTACCCGTTCATCGTAGTAATACACCGGAAATATCGGTCTTCGCGAAATTTCGTTGAACCTTCGACCAAGCGCGTACCCATGTTTTTTTCTTCTTATTCACCTGTGCCACAGGTGGAGCAGCATTCCGCCAAATTCCGGGGTAATGCTCGAGAGAGGCCTACGTCGAGGCGTGGGAACTAATTGGGTGATGGAGTGTGCGGGGACAGTCTAACGGCGAGCATGACTCGTAACGTCGGCTTTCCCCCGTTCTTACATCTGGAGAAAGGTGTATACTATTATACGATGAAATAAAAGGGCACCGATAACTCTCGCTCTTTTCACTCTTTCCTCTCTCTCTCTCGCTCTCTCTCTCTCTCTCTATGCTCCATTCCACGTCCAAAAAATATTTTTGATTTTTTTTTATAAACATTCTTTCGATAAGAGATGTCAAGCGAGATTTTCCCGTTTTTATTCTGTCCAATACTAAAACGAGGCATTCAACAAAAATATATATGTGTTGAGAAAAAATGATCAGCGCGCGTTGCCCAATCCGAGCCGCGCGTTCTCTCGAATATTTTTTCGTCGCCGCTGAGTTATTTCCAACGGTTTATATATATATATATGTATATATTCGAACGATTAAAACGGTTTTTGTAAAAAAAAGAAGATATATGTATGCTAGCGATGCGCTCTGTATAGTGTTAATACCAAGAGTTATGGAATTTTCGGCCTTCCAAAAGCTCTTGAAATAAGCTACAAATGGAAAAAAAACAGTAGCCTTTAACGAAAATAAAAAATGAATAAATGCACTTGGCAAGTGGACGCAAGATCAAAATAAGGGTCCCATTGTATCGTTGCCTCAAAACGAAACAACTTGTGTTTGGAACGTTTTTCATTAAAACCCATTTTTTATGAAATAGGAGCCCGTGGGACTTTAAAAGAAACACTCTGTATATGTCTCACTCTAAAACAATCTAAATATATTTAAATCGAATTAATCGGATAAACACGAAAAATACAACACCCAAAAAATCCCGTCAACACCGAAAATAGAACACAAAAAAAACCAAATTAAACGAATAAACACCAAAAATACAACACCAAAAACCCAAATAAATCGAATAAACACGAAAAAGACAACACTTGAGAAAAAACCGAAATCAATAGCATAAACGCCAAAAATACAACACAAAAGAATCTCAAATTAATCGAGTACGACGCGAAAAAATTCCCAAATGCATCGAGTAAACAACAAAAATACAACACGCAAAAATCCAAATTAATCGAACACAACATCTAAAATAAAAAAACAAAAAAAATACAACTTAATCGAATAAACACCCAAAGAAAAATCCAATTTATTGAAGCGTAGCACCAAAAATACAACGCCAAGAAATTCAAGTTAATAAAACACAACGTCAAAAAATCCAAGTTGATTGAATAAACACCAAAAAAAACTCAAACTAACTAAATACAACACCAAAAACATAACGCAAAAAAGAATTCAAACGAATCAAATGCAAAACCAACAAAATCAAAATGAATCAAATAAACATAAAAAATACAACACCAGAAAAAAACCCAAATTAATAGAATATACACCAAAAATACAACATACAAAATTATTCATACATAAAACCAAAAAAACCTCAAATCAATAGAATAAACACTATAAATACAACCCCAAAAAAAACGCCACTCAATCGAAAACAACAAAAACAACGATAAAACATGTTTCAAACACGTTTATCCGTTGTTTTTAATTTTTAAGTTCAATATTGTATTTGATTTTAAGTTTAACAAAAAAAACAGCTTAATCGAAAACATCGAAAAAACGAAACAACAAAAAACCGTGTTTCAAGCTCAGCTGACACGAGCCAACCGTAACGATAACGAAAAACCGTACTCACGTTTTTCCCATTCCGCACGGCATATCCAATCGTGTCAAATGTAAATCCTACGTGATAGATCGCACGATCGTCGTTCTCGAAGCTTCGCGAAGACGGTAGGGCACTCGCAATTTCACTTCCACCGCACAAAGTTGCGGACAATCGCGCACTGACGTTAGCCGCGCACCCACTGATTTTGAACCACCGTGTACAATGTTAATACGCCCGGCTACTTTCACCGAATCCTCAGCATCCGTGCGTTCAGTATACGATTGGGCGACTCGTCACCGCGTAAAATCCAACAGTTCGATACTTCGCGGATTCCACTTTTTTTTTCGCGAACCTCGACCACGTGCGTTATGTTTCCCTATATATACATATACATACATACATACATACATATATGTATATATATATATATATATATATATATACGTTAGCACCTACCTATGCAGACACACACCTCTGCGCACGTACGTGCGAATACCCAACTACGTTTATACGCATACGTGAATATACGCGATTAATAAACGAAGCAGCAAAAAGTTCGGACGATCGGGCCAGGATTGGAAGAAATTCGTAGATCCTCGCGCGCGCAGTCGGTATCGATTGGCACGCGCTCGAATCATAGAGAGATAAAGATAGTCAGGGTCGAATCCCGCACCACAC
>OZ023314.1:3410875-3428375 GCA_964007375.1 Ophion obscuratus | reverse complement strand
GTGCCCAACAATAGCACGAGAATCCAGAAAAATTTTTTTTTTTTTGAATCAGTCTAATATACAAATATATATTGCGAGTGTCTCAAAATGACGTGACATTTAAATTTATTAATAAAACGTATGATTTATATGAAAAGTACGAATATTTTTATTTCAATATAAGGTACAAACATAGAGGTTACGTGTGGAACACAACATCCACTAAATGGTCCAGCGTTGCCAGTTTAGTACAATTGTACTAAATCTGGTACGTTTTCGGAGTATTTAGTACGTCAGTACGCCTTTTGTGAATCTATCACGTTTTTTCATCATTTTATTACCCTAATAAGAAAAAAACGCAAACATTGATGAAAACCCTGGTTCAACCTCAATGGAAAAAGTAAACTCCCGCGCCCTCTTCATATTGTTGCAGATGTTAGATTTAAAGTGACCGCCAATGCCACCAATTAAGGGGAGGTACCTGAGTGAATGGCGAGAAAAACACGCAAACTGCGGGAATTTTTATCTCAAAAAATAATGTTTCGATTCGATCCGGGTTTTTTTTATATTGGAAAATGTGTGCATTAAGGTATGTTTAGGAATTTCTAAAAATAAATTCGTTGACTGGAAGCGATTCAAACGCGATTATCTCGAACCATAGTTTTCAAAGTCGTTGCCAGATATATTTCAAAAACGGCTTGTACGATTTTGTCCAAATTTGGATACAATATTCTTCGAGAGTTTTTCTCGTTCGCCACGTATGATTTTTTTGAAATTTTCATTTTTGACGGAATTGCGATCGTTTTAATTTAACATTCGTTTTTTGTTCGCAATTTCCGACGATTTTGGATTGCATAAACATTGCATAAAAAAGCAATGGTTCAATCAAATGAAAAACCCCTACGTCGCGAACGAGAAAAAACTATCGAAGAATATTGTATCCAACCTTGGACAAAATCGGACAAGCCGTTTTCGAGATACATCTGGCATCGACTTTGAAAACTATGTTTCTGGGTAATCGCGTTTGAATCGCTTCCAGTCAACGAATTTATTTTTGAAAAATTCCTAAACATACCTCAATGTACATATTTTCCAATAAAAAAAACTCGGATCCAATCGAAACGTTAGTTTTTGAGATAAAATTCGCGAAGTTTACCTGTTTTTCTTGCCGTTTACTCAAGTACCTCCCCTTAAGTACGAAAATTCGAAATTTGTTACGGTTTTGCGCTGCCGTCTAGTACCAAACGATAGCTTTCTCTGGCAACACTGAAATGGCCACCTCGTCCGTGTTTGCAAACGTTCACTCTGTTGACGTTATTTCCTATTTCAATATAAGGTACAAACATGGAGGTTATGTGTGGAACACAACATCCGATAAATGGCCACCTCGTCCCTGTTTGCAAACGTTCACTCTGTTGACGTTATTTCCTATTTCAATATAAGGTACAAACATGAAGGTTATGTGTGGAACACAACATCCGATAAATGGCCACCTCGTCCCTGTTTGCAAACGGTCACTCTATTGACGTTATTTTCTATTTCAATATAAAGTACAACCATGGAGGTTATGTGTGGAACACAACATCCGATAAATGGCCACCTCGTCCCTGTTTGCAAACGTTCACTCGATTGACGTTATTTTCTATTTCACTATAAGGTACAACCATGGAGGTTATGTGTGGAACACAACATCCGATAAATGGCCGCCTCGTCCCTGTTTGCAAACGTTCGCTCTATTGACGAAATTTTCAATAACATTTTGGCATAATTGCGGACTAATTTCATTAATGTTGAGTTCTGTTGCTTCCTTCAGCTCCGAAATCGTCTGTGGATTATTGGCATACACTTAACCTTTCGGAAAACCCCAAAGGAAAAAGTCCAATGGCGTCAAATCGCACGATCTTGATGGGCATTTCACATAGTCGCGGCGCGAGATAGCACGACCGTGAGACTTAGTCTGCATAACTACATTGTTTCGCCCTCAGTGTGCCACATTGCGCCATCTAGCTGAAAGACTATGGCTTCCATGTCCATGCCGGTTATTCCATCTATCGGATGTTGTGTTCCACACATAACCTCCATGTTTGTACCTTATATCGAAATGAAAATATTTGCAGTTTTCAAATAAATAATACGTTTTATTAATAAATTAAAATGTCAGGTTGTTTTGAGACGCCCTTTATATATATATATATATCTATGTATGTATGTGTATATATATATATATATATATATATTATAAAAAAAAATAGATGTTTTTTAAACAAAAAAAAATCTATTTATTTTACTTCATCCACCTATAACTGAGAAAGAGTTGAATTTTCGGGCTCGGCTTATGAGACTTTTTTGTAGAAAATTACTTTCTCTACAAAGTTCTCATCTGAATTTTTTCGATATATCCAAAAGCTTAGGCGTTACAGCCGTTTGAATAGATATTTTCATACAATATTCACTTGAAATAATGATATCGCTGCAACGGTTGAATTTACGGACATGGCTCAAGGAACTTTATTGTAAAGTATCATATTTCCTATGAGAACCCACTTGGAAAATATCGCGATATCAAAATTCGCGGAGTGGTAACACTAATAATGAGAAAAACATTTTTTTCAATGTTAATCAAATGGGAAACCTTCAATTTTGATTCGCGACCTCTAAATATTTTTTGACAACACCCCCCTTTCACGAAACTTCGTTTTTGAGTACCAACTAAAGGTTTTCGGGCACGATGGGTCAGAAAAAAAAGTTACCCTGAAACAAATCACCCTAATATATATATATATATATATATATATATATATATATATATATATATATACACACACACTTACGGGGCAGAAAGTTATTTTGAAGACATAAGACTTTGAGATGCCTCACATTAGCCAACTGTCTCCATATTCAACATTATACAAATCCCAATGTCTTCAAAATCACCATCGGATGAATGTTAAGGGGTTAGGCCACAGTAACGGGCATAAAATCATGTGCGAATTTGACATTAACATTTTTTCGTATGATAAAGCGATTTACTCATAAAATTAATTACACATCTATTTAGTATGAATATCAATCGGTTAGAAAATATATACGAGTATATATATTTTTTTCGATGTACAAAATGGCCGACTACTAATATTTTCTTTTATCCTTTTTAGGCGCTCCGCGGCGTGACATTTAGCATCCACAATTTTTCACCTAGAACAAAAAACAAAAATTCTCGTCAATCTACATAAAAATACCTAGAAAAGTACGTACGGAATTTAAAAAATATTATTTTATTCAAAAGTCGTAGGTATTTGAATGAATTTTCAGTGAAAAATTTCGTATAAAACTGCTCGTGAAATGAAAAGTTTTCGATTAACCAGACATTCCGTACGTACTTCTCTGCGAAATGCAATTAGGAACATAACTTTTGAATTTGACGTAAGTGTGGAAATTGTTGAAGTTATTTGCCATGCCAATTGGAAAAATCTGTTTCGAGAAAAACGCGTTTAAAGTTTTAGGTACTCTATAGCCGTGTTAGAGGTGTCCTCACGTTATAGGCTCAAAGTGGGTGAAAAAAAAAAATTCTTGCTATAAATCGAATAGTAACTTATTCTTATGATGATAAAGCACCAATTTTGGCGAAAAAAAATGGATTTTTCGAAAATTCTACTGTGGCCTTACCCCTTAAGCATATTTATGTAAATATTTTCATTCCAACGTCCGTCCTGACACCAATATCAACGATTCGTTTGAAAAAAAAAATTGACGGACCGTCGTGAAAAAAGCCGAGTGTGTTGATGGTCAACATTGTGTAGATATAACGCGTACAGAATGCTCTTATATGCACGAGTGCGTTTGCGTGTGTATAAATATGAGTGTGTGTAAATGCACATATTTACGTGTGCATATGTAACAGCGTATACAGCGTGTCCCATTTTAATCTTACACCTGAATTTTCTCGAAAAATATTGCTCGGACGAAATATTGTGTGGAACAAAACTTCTAGGGATTGAAGGGGGACGTTTGAAAAAAAATTATTTGAGGAGCCAAAATTCAAAATGGCGGCGTTACAAAGGCTGACATGTTTTTTTCAAATCGAAACATAACTTTTTTTTATTGCCCAAAAATTTGTCAGCTGAAAACTAAAAACTTTTGTTGAAAAAATTTTTTGATAAAGTTCATAGTTTTCAAGTGAGAACATCATTTTCAATTATTTCAGATGTATCCAGGATTTGTGTGTGTGTGTGTGTGTGTGTTTTTCTACCCATCGTGATCAAAGTTCGTCAAGGATTTAAAGAAACACGTTTTTGGGCCTGAAAATGGCAAAAACGCTATTAAAATGGAAAAAAACTATTTTTCATCGATTTTCCTCCAAAATTTACGCGTCTACGGTAGTTACGAACCGCAGAGAGTTGTGAGTGTTCCACACGCACGCACACACACACACACACACACACACACACACACACACACACACACACACACACACACACACACACACACACACACACAGACACACACACACACACACACAAATCCTGGATACATCTAAAATAATTGAAAATGATGTTCTCACTTGAAAACTATGAACTTTATCAAAAAATTTTTTCAACAAAAGTTTTTAGTTTTTAGCTGAAAAATTTTTTGGCAATAAAAAAAAGTTATGTTTCCGTTTGAAAAAAACATGTCAGCCTTTGTAACGCCGCCATTTTGAATTTTGGCTCCTCAAATAACTTTTTTTCAAACGTCCCCCTTCAATCCCTAGAAGTTTTGTTCCACACAATAGTTCGTCCGAGCAATATTTTTCGAGAAAATTCAGGTGTAACATTAAAATGGGACACCCTGTGTATATATATATATATATATATATATATATATATATATATATATATATATGCGTGTGCGTGCGTGTACGTTCCGACTTGACGACACGCACTCGCTCCCGCTTGCTTCCTATACCACGACACTTGCATACCACACGTGAGTATATCGCTGCATACACGCGTATCGGAATCGCGGTGGAGGAAAAACGTTTTGGCGCTACGCGTGCATACGCTTCCGCAGTTGCGACATTATGTGTAGGCACATATTTGTATTTGTGCGAAGATGATACATGTAGTAGTATGTATTTGGGAGGTAATGTTGTATACTATGATGATAATATGAATAGAGTCGATCTTGGTGAGGAGTATGTATTGGATGGGCGCGAACTCTGAGAGAGCGAGAAAAAGAAAGGGGGGAGGAGGAAGAGATTGATTGATTGCTTGATCATTATGGCCCGGTGAGTACTCAGGCAAATGTAAGGGTACATGTTAAATGAGAAAAACTATTGACAGGGATTAATTAAGGGGAGGGTAGGGGTTTCGGCGTGAAAAAAAACACTTTTTTGCGAATTTTTTTCATCTATATGGATACAGTAAATTTATTGAAATCTGTTGTACATTGTTAAGTGTCATTTCAAGAACATTCCGTGAAGTTTGTACGCGAAAATATCCACAAACTGGTCGGTGACAAAGCTTTTCCAAGAACGCCTTTGGAAAAACACGATTTGCGGGGTTCACTGTATCTCAGCTAGAAATGATCTGAAATCACGTAGCATTAAAATCTAGTCAACGTATCATCAATTCCTCCCCCCAACGGTCTTTGATATTTTTTTCATTTCGAAAGGCCATAGCCGGGTAAGTAGGGAAAAATTGCCCCCGCATTTTTTCCAGCGAAATTTGGAGTATATTCTGAGGTATTAAAAAAAAAACAAATTTTCTGAAAATTTCATGCCCGTCAACGCAATGGTTTTAGAAAAATGATTTTTTTTTAAATATTAAAAAAAAAAATTCCGGAAACGGTACAGTGGATCGATTTGATTTTTTTTGGTACTTGTTATGATCAAACGAAATAAAATTATAGAACATCTTGCGAAAGATTAAGGTTTGAAAAAAAAATAATGTTCCTTGTTTTATTATTTTTTACTGTAATCCACTTGGGGTACAATAGCGAAAATTTTTTCATATAATCTTTGGGCACCTTATTAGATTGTATAATTTTTTCAAAAAGATCAGTTTGGTACGCCACAGTGAAAAAAAAAGAAACATACTTTATTGATATATTTTAGTTATATATCTATATAACTATAATATATCAATAAAGTGTGTTTCTTTAAAGTGTGGCGTACCAAACCGATCATTTTGAAAAAATTATATAATCTAATAAGGTGCCCAAAGATTATATGAAAAAAATTTCGGTATTGTACCCCAAGTGGATTATAGTAAAAAAAATAAAACGAGGAACATTATTTTTTTTTAAACCTTAATCTTTCGCAAGATGTTCTATAATTTTATTTCGTAACAAGTTTGATCGTAACAAGTACCAAAAAAAATCGAATCGATCCACCTAAGCGTGTCCGGAATTTTTATTTTTTTTTATTAAAAAAAATTCATTTTTCCAAAACCATTGCGTTGACGGGCATGAAATTTTCAGAAAATTTGTTTTTTTTTATACCTCAGAATATACTCCTAATTTCGCTGGAGAAAATGCGGGGGCAATTTTTCCCTACTTACCCGGCTATGGCCTTTCACGGAATGTTCTTGAAATGACAATCAACACTATACAAAAGGTTCCACTGAATTTACTCTATCGACATAGATGAAAAAAATTCGTAAAAAAGTTTTTTTTCACGCTGGAACCCCTACCCTCGCCTTAAATGAAGATATTTGATATGAAACAAAAAAGAAACAAGAATTCGAAAAATAAAGATTTGATGTAATACAAAAATAATATGAGATGGGATGACAGAAAATGGAATATAAAAACCAAGTAAAATATTTAAATAAAATAAAAGATAAAAACAAAATAAAGCATAAAAACCAAATAAAACCGCAAATTGAAATCCAAAGTAAAACGCGATAAAAACAAAAATCGCAAACCGAAAATTAACTTACTAATTTTCACAAAATAAGATGAAAAGAAAATAGTAGTAACCAACATTCACCAATATGTGACTTTGATGGGTCAATTTTCGTCAATAATATTTTCTTCCGAGGAAATTACCTCTAATAATCAGTCGTAAAACAAAAAAGAGAAGCAGAAACTAATAGTCCAGTAAAAGAGACGAAAACCCAGCACTTTTTAGCGTAGAATATGAATTTTTGACTGAAGGTAGATGGTTTCCTACGGAAAGTAACCCCAATAAAATGTCGCCCCTAATCTCGCCCCAACCCTAAGAAATAAGGGTTGAAAACTTAAAAATCGCCGTATCTCGATAATTAATAGCCCGATAAAAAAAGGTTTCAAACAAAAGTTGTTTAGAATAATAAGATTCGTATAAAGTTATCAGACGTCCAACCCCCTATCTTCGAAAATAGCGGCACAAAAACGATTCGAATATTCGAGGTTGATGCCTGTGCGAGCGTAGCAAACGTATTTTCATAGACAGGGCATTGGAAGTTAGGTAACTTTATACGTATTATGTTATTCCCTACAACTTTTGTTTGAAACATTTTTTGATGGAGCTATTAATTATCGAGATACGGCGATTTTGAAGTTTTCAACCCTTATTTCTTAGGGTTGGGGCGAGTTGAGGGGCAACATTTTATTGGGGTTACTTTCAGTATGCAACCATCTATATTCAGTCAAAAATTCATAGTCTACGCTAAAAAATGCTGGGTTCTCTTTTACTGAACTACAAAAGGCAAGGTACCAAAGCAACAGTACCAAAAAGTACCAAAGGTACCAAGCAACAGTACCAAAAAAGTAAATCTACATTGCAGTTGAAAACTGATTGTTGCTAAAAAAAGCTACGATGAAGATAGAATTAGAATAAAATAAGGTGAGATAAGTTAAGTAAAGTACAGTAAAGTAAAGTAAAGTGAAGTGAAGTAACGTTCCTAGCTAATTTAAATTTAGCTAGGGAAGAAAAGAAAAAGCTACTAGACAAATTAAGCAGTCTGCTGTGATCTTTGTCGGAGGGTGCGGGCCTACGACATCTTCACCAGAAGAGAAGAGAGGAGAGAGAGAGAGAGAGAGAGAGAGAGAGAGAGAGAGAGAGAGAGAGGAGAGATTAGATTAGATTAGATTAGATTTATTATAATGCTCTAGGACAAGTAAGTCCTCTGGCATACGGCCTCAGTACATGATTAACAATTAAGGAGTAAGGCCGCTGTAACGGCCCAAAAAAAAGGTTTTTTCACTAATTTTTTGCTCCCGAAATTGAAGGTATTTGAAAAAAAACTTTTAATGGTGTTATCGGGCATACATTAAACTTTATTATAAAATTTTTTTACAGTAAAAAAAAAACAAAATGGCGGTTCCACAGCTATCTTCCCGGGACATGTTTTGCTTCCAGGGCTCCGCGGCACGCAGCACCACTGGTGCACTTTTGAATCTAGAACAAAAAAAAACCATTAATCTAGAGGGCTATAGCTAGAGAATGTCGATCGGATTTTAAAAAGTATCAATTTTTGTGGATTTGGCGTGCGTTTGAAAAAAAAAATTGATTTTTGTCGAAAAAAACGGCAAGCTTTTTGTTAATAAAAAATCAATAAATAAAGTTCTTGAAAATTCCGATCGACATTCTCAAGATAATGTAAATGTTCACATCTGGTTAAAATTTCAAGTAAAAAAAATGAAAATTGTTCGAGTTATGCTGCGTGCCATTTTGAAAAACCATGTTTCGAGAAAAACGCGTTTAAAGTTTTGCGAATAGTTTTTTATTGGAAAAAATTTAAAAAAGAAGTTAAAAGGATTTAAACTATTTTTAAACTAGAGGGTTTAAACTATTTTTTAAGCCAATAAAAAAAAATCGATTTTTCAAAAAATTTACAGTGGCCTTACCCCTTAATGCGAGTACTCTTATGTAGCGGTTGCTCGATACATGTAAAAGTGAGAATACAAATAAAAATAAAAATAAAAATGAAGTAAAAATAAAATAAGATAAAATAATGACATAGGTGTAGGCACTGTGCGTGGTGCAATGAGTGGAGTGTTCCTGGGTTTAAGATACGTTTGTGTTTGGGTGAACGTGGTTCTAAGAAGCTCGCGGAAATTAGAGTGGCTCAATTGACGATATGGCGGGGGGAGTGTGTTCCATAGGTTTGCAGCGGTGATGCAGAAAGAGTGACGCATGTATTCCGTGCGAAAATTTGAAATCAGTAATCGTAGGGGTTGATCACACAGGCGCGTCCGTTGGTTCAACGTGCAGAAGGTGAAGGTTTCTCGAAGATAGGCCGGTCGGTTTGTTTTTAGTACTTGGTGTAGTAGGCTCAGGGCGTGGTATTTTCTTCTGTCCTCAAGACTGAGTAGGTTCAACCGTGGCCAATAAGGTGAAATGTTCATATCCCAGCGCACATCGAAGATAAAACGGACACATGAGTTTAGCGCGACTTTGAGGCTCGAATTGTATTCATTGGCAATTCCAAGTGTGACAGTGCAGCAGTAGTCGTAAGTCGGTAGTATTAGCGCGTTGACAAGCCTTGCACGTGTTTGCCAAGAGAGGAAATTCCGACAAACCTTCAATTGGTAGAGGCGTGAGTTGGAGCGTTTCGCGACATAGATGGCATGATCTTTCCACAGGAGAGCATCATCAATCCATACACCCAGGATTTTAACTGTCGGGCTATAGTCGATTGCATCTTTTCCGTTGACTATGCAAGGGAGTGAGAAGGGATCGAGGCCTCGTAAATATTGTCTGCTACCAAGAATAATGGCCTGAGTTTTGGAGGTGTTGAGCGAGAGTCCGTTTAGTGCTGACCAGATTCTGATTAGGGTGATGTTCTTGTTTAATTTGGCAATGCATTGCCCAAGATCCGAGGCGCTGCAGTGCTGAAAAATTTGAAGGTCATCCGCGTATAGGTTGTGGTTGCTGGAGGAAAGTGGGTATCTGAGGTCGGCTGAATAGATCGTGAAGAGGAGAGGTCCAAGAACTGATCCTTGAGGAACGCCGGTCGCAGGTGATGCCCAGCTGGAGTGAGTGCGATTGGTTCCGAGGACAGCTTGTAGTCTGCAGGTTAAGTAAGATTGGACCCAGCCACTGGCTGAGACTGAGAATTGCTGGGACTGGAGCTTTTTAAGTAAGATGCTGTGGTTGACCGTATCAAAGGCTTTGGAGAAGTCGAAGAGTATCATCGGTGTAATGTTGCGTTCGTCAATTCCTTGTCGGACGTAGTCGGTTATCCGAAGAAGAGCAGTTTGTGTGCTGAAGCCTTTGCGGTAAGCGGATTGATTGGGATCGAGGAGGTTGTTGTGTTCCAGAAAATCGGTGATTTGATCTGCGACGATGCGTTCAAGAATTTTTGATAGTGAGCACAGGATTGAAATAGGTCTATAATCGGAGGGAGAAAAGGGGGATTTGACCTTGGCTATTGGTTTGATTAAAGCTTTCTTCCAGATTAGTGGGAACTTGCCGTGTTGGAGAGAGAAATTGAAAATGTGAAGGACAATGGGAAGAATCGCAGGCATAGCTGAGCGCAGGACACTTAAAGGAATGCCGTCTGCCCCAGACGCTTCTGACGAGGCGCGATTAAAAGCCTTGAGGAAAATTGCTGGAGAGATGTCGATGAAGTAGAAAAGCTGGTCGCTGTACCCCCATGGAAATTTATGTATGTAAAATATATGCAGAAAATATATGCTACGTATATATATATCGTTCGCATATATAGTGACGAAAAATAGAATAATACGTATATATTCTGTATATATGCACCAAATATATGACGCATATATGACCCATATATTTTAAATATATTTTTCTGACCAAAAAAATATATGCTACGTATAAACACTATATATGACGCATATATGAGGCATATACGACGCATACATTTTTGATACATATTCCTGACAAGAAATATATGCTGTGAACAAACACTATTACAGTTAAACTTAATAAAACTTAATTTACAGTTAAAGTACACTATTACATATAAACAATATATACACCCACATGAAAATAAAATATATAAAAAATATATCGAAAAATATATAAAACATGTATTAAATATAATTGGTTCGAAAAATTGGATATGCCAATTATATTTTTGGGCAAGAGTAAAACCTATACGATATATAAATATAAATCCATTTAAGATACATCTTAAATATATCAAACATACAAACTGAATGTATGTTTTATATATTTTAAATATGGTTGGTTAAGCAACTTGAGTAACAGATGACGTTGCAAATCAAAAACATCTTCAAGTCGGTATCTCGCGAAGACCTAGACGCACTAGCCGGAATAAATGATCGGACAAAAAAATTGAAGGTTATGTAATCTCGTAATTCTATTCGATTATCGCTCTCTATGCGAACGCAATTAAGTAATTGATCCGATAATGTCAGTTACTCTTGTAAATCCACATATTTCTCAATAAACTAACTGTGTGTATTGTACGATATGCAGACGATACGAAAGTTAATTTAACAAGTAGAACTAGCTCAGTGGGGAAGGTCCCAGCTCATCACTCAGAGCTCCCAGGTTCGAAACCACCTTACGGCGTGTAAGCGTCTGATATAATTTTAATTTGAACCATTAATATATTTGAACCGCAAACACCATAATCGTAATTAAGGACAAGAAAAAAATATCGTAAAAGGGTGCAATGATGTAAATAACGTCATAACAAAATTTTTAAGAATATTTCAAGTATAGTTTAAATATATTTCAAGTATATCTTAAATACACGTTGAATATATTTCAATAATATTTTAAATGTAGTATGAACATATTTCAAATATATTTTTAACGGAGTATGAACATATATCGTGTATATTTTAGATGTACTTTAAATACATTTAAAGTATATTTCAATTATAAGTCGAATACAGTTAAAATACATTTGTAGTATATTTTGAGGGTATTTTGAGTACATTGTAAGTATATTTTCAATATAGTTTGTGGCATATATGTATATATGTGGTATGCATGCAGTGTGTATGCAACATATATGCTAAATATATGTGGTATATATACAGGGTAAATGCTACATATATCATTGATATATGGTACAGTGATATACAGTAATACCACGCATATACATGTCGTATATAAAAACGTTACGAAAATTAGAATTTGGCACATATATGCAACATATATTTTCAATATATGGCATACATTTCACATATATTACAATTATTAATAAAATAAATTTGCCGTATATTTTTGCGTATATAAATTTCCATGGGGGATAGGTCCTCTCATGGTCAAGTTGCCTACCATCGGTACTTTCTGTGGTGCGTGATCCGAAGGAGGCGAAGTATTTGTTGAGTTCTTCGATGGACACAACAGGCGGGTTTCCGTCTCCTTTTGAGCGGAGAAGTCCTAGTTGACGTAGGCGCTTCCACGCCATTCCGGCGTCTTTGATGTTGTCAAATGCTTGAAAATAGAATTCATGATTGGCCTTTCGGATATTAGCCTGAACTGTGTTCCTTAAGGTTTTGTATTTTGTGTGAAGCTTGTGGATGGTGGAATCTTCGCGGGTATTTGTACGATCGCGGGAGTTGTTGCAGGCGTCCCTTTTGGAGTTTGTGAAAAGCTTCCATACTTTATCTCGGTCGCGCATGGCTTGTCTGATGCCTTCAGTCAGCCAGGGAGACGCTTGGTGCTTTGGGGTACAGCATCTCAGTGGGGCTAATTCATCGAGGCATTCCTCGATCATTCCTCCATCGAGGCCGAGAGAAAGAGAGAGAGAGAGAGAGAGAGAGAGAGGGGAGGGTGAGGGAGAGGGATTAGATTAGATTAGATTTATTATAATGCTCTAGGACGAGTGAGTCCTCTGGCAGAGGAGGGAGGAGAGAGGGGGAGGGAGAGAGAGAGAGAGGGAGAGAGAGAGAAGCATATTTTTTAGGCTAATTATGGATCCGTTTAGATTAGGGTTTTTCGTATTTTGATTTTTCTACTGCGATTATGAGTTTTGGGATGATGAGATCATGATGAAGTGCCTGATAATTTTAGATTTACTTAGTGTGTTCTGTACAGTACAAATAAAAATAAAGGGAGGTATGTATAGAAACCTTTTTTCTCTGCACATTCTGATTATTTTGTATTATCGATTAAAATTGGACACCCTATACATGTATACGTATGAATATATATATATGTATATATATAGGCAAAGTTTTCTCGATCTCTCATCGTTTCGGGTCCGCTCCGTCGTTGAGATCTCTCTCGTTGGGCACGTACGCGACGCTAATGATTTATTTGATTGAATTTTTAGCGAGTGTCCCACGTCCCGGCTGCGTACCTCGCCCTTACCTTGCACACACACACACACACACTCGCTCACGTACCTGACGCGCACGCACGAAAAACTTCCCTGAAAGTCCGATCTCGAAGTGACTGAGAGACGGAGACAGAGTGAGAGAAAGAGAGAGAGAGAGAGAGAGAGAGAGAGAGAGGGAGAATGCACCTGAAATGAATGTCGTTTTTTTAATTTATTCCTGTCGTTTATCGAGAGTGCAACGGAGGAGCCCTCGGAGAAGTCGCGGTTAGACCCGAGTTACGTGAAATTCAAGGGACCCGCGCGCGGCTTATCTTCAAAGTCGAAAAGATAGCACCGCGCACCACACGAGAGTAATATGCGACGTTTATATGTGTATGGGTGGGTGTGTGCATTTATTTATATGTATATAGGGAGAAACGTGAATCGAATAAATTAAATCGTATTTAAATGAATATATAAAGTTTCAATGAGATGAAATTGCTCCGGTGCATAATACTTGTACGAAGATATGACCCGAATTATTTATGCGCTTGTTGCCATCTTCATATATGTCTACATCTCTGTGTTTGAATATATATATATATATTAGGGTGGCACAAATTTGAGCTCTTTTTTTTCTTTATTCTCACTATCCATTTATGTTCTTTAAAGAAAAAAAATGATCGGCAAAGCTGAGAGCTGTAAAAAAATATTTAGAGATCGCTCAAGCCTCCCAAAAATTCCAATTGAAATTGAAAAATCGATTCTTTTTTCGTCCACTTTTTACCCATCAATGTTACGCTTTGTAAAAGCTCTAGCCGGCCAATGAATATTTAATGGTCGCTGGAGGTTTTCGAAATTTACAATTTCCTCAAAAAAATAAATCTCGCATGCACTATAATTCCTTGTAGCATAAAAACAAAATAAACAGCGAAGTGTTACATTTTTTGAATAATGTATTATAATCATTTGTAGAAAACACCAATTATACGATATGTGTTATTATGTATTATTGTATAATAGCATCGCTCGTCACACAGTACAGCTACGATTGGTTCGCAGTTTGTCCAACGAGACCAACCGTGGGACTCATTACGATGCGCGGTAAACAGCTGCCATTTCAGTTTAACGAATAAAACGACCTATAATTTTGTTTACGGACAAGAGCTTTAAATAATTATTTTATGAGAACAAAGATTATAATTCTTGGGCTAGAAGTGTGAGGTACATTTGGAAAATACGTTTCTGAAGAAAAAAGGATGAATTGTTTTGAACAATCTACAAAGCGACAAATTTATGAGTGAGAAGAGTAAAAAAAAATGAAGATTGAACATTTCAAAGCTCTTAAGCGACCACTGAACATTATTTAGCCGGCTAGATCTTTCGGGAGATTAAATAAAAAATTATAAAGCATAACATTAATGTGTGAAAAGTGGACGAAAAAAAAAAATCGATTTTCTTAATGAAAATTAGAATTTTTGGGAGGTTTGAACGACCTCTAAATATTTTTGACCGCTTGCTGATTTGGCAAGAATTTTTTTTTCTTCAAACAAGATAATTGGTTGGCGAGGAAAAGGAAAAAAATTGAGCTCAATTTTGTGCCAGACAGTAAAAAAAATCCACAAATAATTTTGAATAATCGAGTTACTTTATTGAAAAATAATCACCGAGTGTCGAATTTTTTTTAATTTCTGACGTTTTTTCTCGGTGATTACCATTTTTTAACATTTTTCCATTCAAATGGCTGTATCTTTGACAGGAATTGACGTATTTACATTCGTAAAAAAAACAAAAATGTGCGTATTTGTCTAGCCTTCCAGAAAAAAATTATTTAGATTTTATTGGGCAAGTCGAACGTCCGTTTCAGGGCAAAATATGCAAAAATATTTTTTATCTCAAGGAAAGACACTCGTTATTTTATTTTTTAAATTTTCCCGAATTGTGAATACGAAAAAAGGATTTTTGGTATTTTTTATATTATGGGATTCCTGAACACCGTGAAGTGACAGCTATTTTTATTTTTAAATTTTCTTTAAAAATAAAAAGACCTTGGAGTGCTCCACACTCTTCAATCGAATATCAGATTGAAGAGTGTGGAGCACTCCAAGGCTCCAACACATATGACATATATATCGTATGTATTTCAAAAACCTGGTAAACATACAGCGAGTGCTGTATGTAATAAATGGTAATCATCGAGAAAAAACGTCAGAAATTTTAAAAAAATATCGACCATCGGTGGATATTTTTCAATAAAATAACTCGATTTTTCAAAATTATTTGTAGATTTTTTTTACTGGCTGAAGTGATGAGGAATGCCTCATATATTGGGTTGGTACAAACATCTTGAAACACTTTTTTTCAATTAAAATATTTTTCCTAATAACGAAGTTCGAGAACATTCGAGAATAGGAAATACAAGAATGGTCTAGAACCTTCCATGCCGCAGGATATATAAGCGAGCCAGTTGTTCCGTGGAGTCAGTATTAGCAAAGATGGATCAACGTGCACTTCGAACAATCGCATATTACGAATTCTTGCAAGGACATTCTGCAAGAGCCGCAGCCCGTAATACGTGCAGTGCGTTCAAGGCTAATGTAGTTAATTATTCAACGGTCTCCCGTTGGTATCAGCGTTTTCATTCTGGCGATACATCTTTTGAAGACAAACCTAGGTCCGGCAGGGAATCGATTGTGGACGATGAAGAACTGCGAGCACTTATAAAGGCAAAGCCTGATATGTCGTCACGAGGATTAGCCAACAAACTCAACTTCAGTCATCCTACGATCCTTGGACATTTACAAGAGATGGGATATAGGAAAGTTGTTTCGTCTTGGATACCGCACAATCTCAGCGAATCAAACAAAGCAACACGCATGTCCATCTGTCTTTCACTCCTGCATCGTCCGCAAAGAAAGGATTTTCTTCAAGAAATACTCACGGGGGATGAAAGCTAGGTGTTGTATGTTAATCACACGCGCGAGCGTCAGTGGCTACCGAAAGGGGAAAAACCAGAACCGACCCCTAAACGGCCCCGTGAAATGAAGAAAGTTTTACTCTGTTGGTGGGATTCTGAGGGCATGCTCTATTACGAATTTCTGCCAACCAATACCACAATACAGGCAGAGATTTATTCTGCACAACTGCAAAAGATGGCTAAAATTATGAAACACAAAAAGGCGTAAACGTCTTCAAGTTCGGCTTCTCCATGACAATGCTCGACCCCGCGTCCCTAACATGACACAAGAAACTATTTCGCAGCTAGGATGGGAAGTTCTACCACACCCACCGTGTTCACCAGACTTATCACCTACCGACTATCACCTGTTTCGAGCTTTGAAGAACTATTTACGGGACAAAAAATTTGATCATCTGTCGGATCTCAAAAATACATTGGACGACTTTCTTAATTCATGACCAAAAGAATTCTGGTCTGCGGGCGTGCAAAGTCTACCAGAGCGGTGGGCAAGAGTTGTAGATGCGGAGGGAGCCTACGTTACTGAATAATCGTTTATTGTTAAAATAAAATATTTTTCTTTCTTACTCGTGTTGTGTGTTGCAAGATTTTTGTACCAACCCAATATATATATATATTAGACTGATTAAAAAAAAAAATTTCTTCTGGATTCTCGTGCTATTGTTGGGCACTGATAAAACAAAATTTCTCTAAAAAGATGGGCGCGGTCACTCAATTTTTAGAGGTGGCTATCTCGACTTTTTTGTATTTGAATTTTTTTTAACGAACGTATTGCATTTAAGCATAGTCATGGCTTCGGATTACGGATAAAAATCGGAAAAGTTTTGAGTTTGTTCTTTTACAAACATAACAGAGAAAAACTGACCATACGTCGAAGTGCACACGAAACGATGAAAGAAATTTTCGAACAATGGAAATGTGTTGAAATTCCAACGCGTCGATTGAATAACGCAATCTTGGAATTAATAAAACGCCATCTAGTCTGGAAACAACTTTTAAAAAATCGAGTTAAAAAGAATTTGCCGTCACAAATATCGAAGGAGCGTAAATTTAAGAGAGATTTGGACAAACTGTTCAACGTTGCACATTTTCGTTCTGCCCAAAATGTTAACGAACTCGAGAATGGCTGGGAAGAAATGTAAATGAGTTTGAAGATAATATAAGCGTAGCATTTTGAAAATGTAAATATACGATTTATGAATAAAAGCTTATAATTTAATTTTTCGTAAAAAGTGCGAAATGTTAATGCGTATAAATAAATCTACATGAATAACAAGAGTAGTATAGACGCCATTATTGATCTACCTGAATTTGAATTGTGAATATTGCACCCTTTTCAAATTGTTAGAGTTTATTTTTGTTACGAAAA
>OZ023314.1:3395875-3405875 GCA_964007375.1 Ophion obscuratus | reverse complement strand
GATATGAAATAAAAATTTATTGTAAATTTACAGATCGAAAAACATATCGATACAAAATAAAAATAAAACGAAAACCTACGAAAATGTCAACACACCCGTCCATGTACTTAAAATTATTCGCCTCGTATTATCGATGTATATTAAATTGCGTTTTAAATTATAATGAGCCGTTTTACTTAGCATTTTATTCTTAAATTACAAATATATAAATATATATATTTATATATACAGGGTCCTGTTATGAATGGATAATCCTGCATTAGTCGATAGATCAGATCATCTCCCACTGTATGCTGGAATTTCAGTGTAGTAAAAATCCCACGGTTTTCGAGATAAAAATCATCTGCTTTTGGTTTTTCGCATGCCATTTCTACAAATGATAACTTTTTGAAATGAAAATTTGAATTTTCGGGAGGCTTGAGCGACCTCTAAATATTTTTTGACCGCTCGATTTCGTGACAATTTGTTTTTTCTTTAAAGATTATAATTCCATGGTGAAAAAAAGGAAAGAAAGAGCTCAAATCGGAGCTTCCCCAATATATATATGAAGTATTCCACGTAAATCCGGTGGACTTTTTCCCTGACCTCCGCCAATTCGATTAATTTTTTCAAATCTGCTTCCATTTACTCTTAAAGACACCCGGATTTTTTTTTTACTTTTTTCGAAACAACCCTTAGTAAAAAAAATGTATTTCTCCAAAAAAAAAACGCCCCGATTTAAAAATCTGGAAAAATTCTTAAAAATGCGCGATTATATGTAAAAATATTCAAGCTATCACCCGCAGTGGAAGTATAATTTTTTCTGTGCTTTCTTAACGATGAACGCTTCAAAAAATCCGAAAAATTCAAGAACCGCTTACTTCGGGCGGATACTTAAATATTTCGATACCCATAGTGCATTTTTTGACCATTTTTGAATAACCATTTGGTTATTCAAAAATGGTCAAAAAAATATAGACTTGTTCGGATTTTTTCAAACGTTAATCGCGCAGAAAGCTCCGAAAAAATTATACTTCCACTGCGGGTGGTAGCTTGACATTTTTTACATATAATCACGCATTTTTGGAAATTTTTTCATATTTTTAAATCGGTGCGTTTTTTTCGGAGATTTTTTTTTACTAAGGGTTGTTTCGAAAAATGTAAAAAAAAATCAGGGTGTCTTTTAGAGTCAATGGAATCAGATAAAGAAAATAAATCGAATTGGCGGGGGTCAGGGAAAAAGCCCACCGGATTCACGTCGAATACCACACACACATACATCATTTTTTTCTTTAGAAACGGATTTTTTTAATTTACCTCACACTTCTAACCCGATACAACGGGGGACCAACAATTTTGTTCACGGACAAGAGCTTTGAAGAATTATTTTATGAGAGCAAAGACCATAATTTTATATATACAGGGTGTCCCATTTTAATCTTACACCTGAATTTTCTCGAAAAATATTGCTCGGACGAACTATTGTGTGGAATAAAACTTCTAGGGATTGAAGGGGGACGTTTGAAAAAAATTTATTTGAGGAGCCAAAATTCAAAATGGCGGCGTTACAAAGGCTGACATGTTTTTTTCAAACGGAAACATAACTTTTTTTATTGCCAAAAAATTTGTCAGCTGAAAACTAAAAACTTTTGTTGAAAAATTTTTTTGATAAAGTTCATAGTTTTCAAGTGAGAACATCTCTAAATGGACTAAATGTCTCACGGCAAGCCGCTCAATGTTGTATTTTCGAATATATGACCACTTGAACAAAAAAAGAATCAAATTTTTTTGTTGAAAATTTTTTTTTTTTGTTTTTATGTTTTCAAATTTGGACGATATTTCATGAGAAAATTTTGGAGGAAAATCGATGAAAAATAGTTTTTTTCCATTTTAATAGCGTTGGTGCCATTTTCAGGCCTAAAAACGTGTTTCTTTAAATCCTTGACGAACTTTGATCACGATGGGTAGAAAAACACACACACACACACAAATCCTGGATACATCTGAAATAATCGTAAATGATGTTCTCACTTGAAAACTATGAACTTTATCAAAAAATTTTTTCAACAAAAGTTTTTAGTTTTTAGCTGACAATTTTTTTGGCAATAAAAAAAAGTTATGTTTCCGTTTGAAAAAAACATGTCAGCCTTTGTAACGCCGCCATTTTGAATTTTGGCTCCTCAAATAAATTTTTTTCAAACGTCCCCCTTCAATCCCTAGAAGTTTTGTTTCACACAATATTTCGTCCGAGCAATATTTTTCGAGAAAATTCAGGTGTAAGATTAAAATGGGACACCCTGTATATATATATATATATATATATATATATATAAAATTATGATCTTTGCTCTCATAAAATAATTCTTCAAAGCTCTTGTCCGTGAACAAAATTGTTTTTTTATTTTTTTTTATTGTTTTATATATATATATATATATACACACACACACAAACATGCATGACTAAAATTTCTTATCGTTTCAATCATCAACTACACAACAAGCTCACTCGCACAGCACAATTTCTATAATTCCATTCAGGCGTTCCCCTATCAAGACTTCGCTCCAGTTTTTGCTGTCATTTCTTCACACCTCACGGGGCACCGGAGCTAATCATCATCAACCTGCGAGGAGCGCGAGGCGACCTCAGGCATTTGCCTCTCGTCTCGTCCGCCACCCGTTGCCGAAGACAAAAAAAATCCTCAAGCGAGAATTTCTCTCTAGGTGCGTACGTGCGTGTGTGCGTGTGTGGCGAGTCGGCCGCTTGTTAATTAAAACCGACTGGCAACCGTCTTCTCGTTCCCTCGTCCGATATTCTGACACGTTGCACCCAACCGAGGCTGAGAATCTCGTGTACCTTTTTTTTCTCTTCTTTTCTCTTATTATGGTTCTTTCCTCTTTTATTTTTCACCCTTCTGTTTCTTGCGCTTCTTTTTTTCTCGCGCCAAACGACCGCGAAAACGTACACGCAACTCTTGCGCCAATGAAAATCGTGCCCTTTTGTTTATTCCACGAGGATTTTCGTGAGCGCATACGAGTAAAAATTGAGGGAGAAAAAATACGAAAAAATTGAGAAATGAAAAAGGAGGACAAAGATCGAGGCCTCGCCGCATCGTCGCGGGAACAAAGTAGCCTCGTAAAGTGCACGTGATATGCAGACTAAACAATTGCATTTCTCTCTCACTCTCTCTCTCTCTCTCTCTTTTTGTATGTTTTTGTATTCATCATCCGTTGCCTTAAGGTTCACCAGGGCATAATAAAATTAATCAACCAATCAATCAATTAATCAATCTCTCAGTCTCTCTCTCTCTCTCTCAGTCTCTCTCTCTCTCTCTCTCTCTCTCTCTCTCTCTCTCTCTCTCTCTCTCTCTCTCTCTCTCTCTCTCTCTCTCTCTCTCTCTCTCTTGCACATACCAGCGAGCAATCGGTTGATTGTTGATCCGTGCAACGCGCTTCACGACGTTGAGTTTTGCGTTATTTGAACGAACTGAAATTCATAGTTTATTCTTCACATTTTCCGAATACTGTTTTTTTTAGTTTTAGATTTATACAGATGAATTTTATAAATTTTTGATAAATTCAGGCTCAAAATTTTTTTTACTTTTGATAAGCTCAAGCTTGAATTTTATTTTTCTTTTTTAAAAATTCAAGTTTTGAATTTTATTTTTTATATGTGATGATTTCAGACTTCAGATTTGTTTAAGGGCGGGGTAAAGTTAATTCGGCGAAAAAAAGGCATGTTTTTAAGATTTTTTTGGCGTAACGAATAGTGTTCGTTTATTGAAAAATTTACATATAATAAAGTAACATTTGAACAACATTCTCCTAAATTTGCATTGCAAAATATTCAAAATTGAGCGAGTGAAAATTAAACCCCGGAGGCGCCTCGAAAAAAAGTTGGTTTGCGGTGTGCACCATAACTCGCAACAGAATCATTTGAAACAAAAAAATCAAAATGCATTTGTTAAAGGAGATGTTTCTCGAGGTAATGACGGGAGGATTTTTTTTTTTCGATTTTTCGATTTTTCGTAGCACTTGGGAGCCAAAAACCCGATTTTCGCTAAAAAAAATCGGCTAATTTGTTGTTGAAAAATTAGTAATTATTTAAAAAAACAAAAAAGCTCTCGACAATACCTGGTGAATTATGTGAAGAAGTACTGTGCAAAATTTCAAAGCGATTGGTCCAGTAGATTTTGAGTTACCGTGCACGCGGACCTCAAATATGACAAGCCTCAGAAAAGCGGTTTGAAAAACGCAGAAGAGTTTGGTCGCTTAGCGCTCATTGCACATAAGTTTGAGAACACTTCTCGATTGCATAAAAATCTGAGAAAATTCATGCATATTAAAGGTACTCAAAAGATTAATTTTGCATAATAATAATTCCAAAATGTTATTAACAAAATGATGAAAAAAAAAAATTAGTCAACAAATTTCCCCGCAACCCAATTTTTTTTCGTGATTCGTTCATTTTTCTGAATACGTATGAATTTTTTCAGATTTTTCAATTATCTTTGAATTTTTAGAAATTCAAAATAAAACTCGATAATTTTCTTATACTCGCTCAAAGTCGTCGATGCCAGGTCCGTAGAGCAATAGGCTTCCATCAAGATGATCGAGAGCATCTTTTTGCGTTTGTCTACGCAAAACTCTTTCTTCTTTACTGTCGTGCGCTGCTTGCTCCTCTGCTCTACTAACAGCGGTCAACTGATGTACAGACTAATGTGTATACTAATATACACCATGCCCCGAATATACATTCGGGGTCGAAAAATACAATAGCGCGCCGCGCAGCTGCCGCCCACGTATAAAACCCGGCATGGAGCAATAGACGCTCAAATACTCATAACTTCGTCAATTTTACTTCGATCGACTTGAAATTTTAACACAATATTCTTGATATATTATGCATTCATTAAAATTTTTTTTTAATTTTTAAAAAATTTAAAAAACCCCGCCCTTAATATTTGGAAAAATCAGGCTTTTTTCAATTGCTGACGAATTCAGTTTTTCTTTCATTTATGATTAATTTGAGCTTTGATTTTTTTTTTATTCTTGATAAATTCAGGCTTCTACATTTTTTCTTTATTTTCATAAATTCTCTCTTTTTTTGTTGATAAATTCGGTTTTTTTCCTTCAAATTTTGATTAATTTAGACTTGTTATAATTAGCGATCAATTCCGGTTTTTTTTAACTTTTTATAAAGTCAGATTTTTTTATTTTTGATATATATAGAAAAAAAAATCATCCACTGGGGATCGCTACGTCATTCGGAAACGAGCAGGTGAAAGAAAAAAAAAAGAACGATCGAAATCTTCGTCGATCACGTGTGCGTTACCTTTCGAATTTTGCATAACGAGGCTCCGTCTTTTATTCAAATGTAACGAGACTCACAAATCGCCAGGAACGAGGATAGCACATATACATGTTAAATTAAAAATATATGTATATATATAGATGTTTGAGATTTCGCGGATTTCTAACTCGTTTACCACCGACCGGATTGGAATTAACGTGAAATAGATGTTTATGGAAATCCTATGCCGCGATAATCGCTTCTCCAGGAGTCATTTTCGAGAATTTTTTATTTTTATTTTTTTTTTACCGACATACGTAGCCCCGGGCACGATACGCATACCGATGTGTATTCGGATACATCCAAGTTTCGATGTGTTGTTCGACAGGGGTCAAGATTTGAGATCCTTATGCACGATAATATTCTCAGATAAGGTGGGAAAAATTTCGCCCAATTTCTTACCGAAAATCGTTTCTGGAGTTTTTTTCCTCACTCTTTCTCTCTCCCCCCTCTTTCTTGGTGTGATTCAACAACGTAGTTCAGACGAATAGGAGTGAGTGAGGAATGGTTTTAAAAAATCGTCCACGACGGCAAAATTCCATTTATTATTGCTATTATTAGTATTATTATTATCATTATTATTACAGTTTCTATATAAAATAGGTATAATTAACCCTTCGACTGCACACTTCCGAGATGAACCTCTGACTGCATATGGGGTCGATCCGACCCCAGACGTTTTTCAGATCGTTGTACTTCGGTAAATTTTCATTTTTTTTTGTAGAGACGTTTTTTGTAGTCGATGACCCTTTCTATGACGCAAAATTTATTTTTGGAGAGAAAACTAAAATTACGTGCCTAACCATCGTTTCAAGTGCGAGATGCGTTGAAAAATACGCACTTACACGAAAATGATCATCATTTTTTTATCAAAATATTAAAATAGTCCTTTGAGGTTTTTGAAAAGCAAGGCTGGTAGATACAAAAAAAATACGGGTGTAGTTCGGAAAAGCCCATACCGCTTTTTCTTTGAAATTTTGTATACTTATGCATTTTGACTCGCTGAACACTAATATGTAAGATAATTAAAATTGGCGAAAATTTGAATTTCAAGATAAAAACGGCAAAAAACGGGTTTTTGTAGTTTTTCAATTTTATTTTAACAAATGTTAATCGTAGAGGAAAATGTCTTCTACGAAAGTTGTAGCCCATCAAAAGAATGATAATTTATGTTCTATACGAATTTTGTCTTAAGGCGTTACCCCCACTTGTAGCGCAAAAAAGGCCTTTTTCATGAATTCTTTTAAAGAAAACTACAAAACTTTTTTATCCGATCAATATACCATCTTAAAGAACACATCTTGAAGAACTTTCAGTAATTTTTTTATTGAAAAATATAACATTGTTTAGTAGCAAATGGCCGTCAATGAAATAATGTTTTTATATACACGGTTTGCGGTGACCAACATTGCGGCGAAGTGGATCATCTGAAAAAAAAATGCGGATGGATTTAGTCAAATATAAGTATAAACTAGTCTTTAATCGAAGGATTCTAAAAAATATTCATTTTTCACAAAATAGCGGACAGTCAAAGTTAATGGTTCGATTTTAACGAAAAAAACGGCCGTTTTTGGCTATAATACGGCCATTTTTTTCGAAAAAAAAATCGAACGATTAAAGACTACATTTTTATGTATTAAATAAGCCTGCAAAATTTCAAGAAGATCGGTTCATTAGTGTTCGAGTAATCTTGGTCACCGACTTCAGAAATGCCATTTTGAGAAAAACGCGTTTAAAGTTTCAATTTCCGGTCGCTTACACAACGGATTCTTCTCTTTCAACGCTCATATCTCAGTCAATTTTGTTCGGATCGACTTGAAATTTTCAGGACATATTCTCAGATACTTATACTTCAAAAAAATGCAACAAAAAAAAATCGATTTTTTCAAAATCGCAAGTGGGGGTAACCCCTTAAACCATTATTTTTCAAGAAAATGGGATAATACTCCAATAAGTATATTTCGCTACACTCTATTAGTTTCGATGTTATCCGAGGTGCCCAACAATCCCACCCCAGTGTTCTACCCACCTCGCGATTCAACGTACCCGAGTTTGTTTGGGTTTTTTTTATTGCTGTTTGTGTTTGTTTTATTTGGGTTTATTCGAGCCTATATGGAGTAAAGTGCGTAAATAGATAATATCGAAACTAATGGAGTTTAGCAAAATATACTTATTGAAGTATTATCCCATTTCCTTGGAAAATAATGCCTTAAGACAAAATTTGTATAGAACATAAATTATCAGTCTTTTGATGGGCTACAACTTTCGCAGAAGACATTTTCCTCTACGATCAACATTTGTTAAAACACGATTTAAAAAACTACAAAATACAGTTTCTTCAGTTTTTATCTCGAAAATCAACTTTGCGCCAATTTTAATTATCATATTCGTGTTTAGCGAGTCAAAATACATAAGTATACAAAATTTCAAGGAAAAAAGCGGTATGGGCTTTTCGCAACTTTATCCAAAAATACCGTCTCGACCGTCTTTCCAAAAAGTATATTTATTCGGAGGTTTAAATTTGAGCATTTTCGGGATAGTGAAAAACGAAGAGAAAAACAACTCTTTCAGGAGATTAATTGTTAAAAATGTATATTTTCCGAATTTTTTTACTTCAATCACTTATTATTATTCTCATTTACCGCAATCGACGCATAAGTAAATTCGGTGCTCGTGGCACATAGCCCTCCTGCATAACGGACATTTGCTTTTACTTTTACAATCGGCATTCTAAATACATTATTTACTATAGTAGCGCAAAATAAAAAATGTCTATGAGCATTTTCTATCGTAACTCATTCACATGTAGTAATAAAACACCAATTATAAAATTCAGAAAAATAAAAAAAAATTCACTTTCACCGCACTACTGTAAAAACGGGGTCGACTCGACCCCAGGTCCTTTTTTGACAGCTGTCCTCAGTACACGAGCAGAATGTAGGATGGGGGCCGAGTGTCCACCTATAGAGTAGGAGTAGGGGAACATTCGAGCGCCGCACTGCGGCAGAATAGATTACCTCGTTTGGGGCTGTCCATATATTACGTCATTCTAAATTTGGGGGGGGGAGGTTCGTCTGCGGATGACGGTAAATGATGGATGAGGGGGGGGGGGGGGCGTTTCGAAATTGACGTCATTCTTGTGATACCAGTTACTTCAAAATGTACAATAGTATATTGTACAACTAGAGTGGTTTCCCCGCATGAGTGATGAAAAATATTTTGCAAGTACCTAATGGTATTAATTATTGAACTCATTATTTATTTATTTATTACATAAGGTTTGTCTACATTATATTCGAGAACTTCAAATAACAGCGTACCTATGAAAATAGTTCGATCGAGCCAAAATGAATATGGGGAGGGTACGGAGATATTACCCGTGATCCAGGATTTGCAAGAATGGGTGAAAACTCCGTGGGAGCTATCCAAAGGAAACTAAAGAATAGGGAAGAATAATATTATTATATTAATGAAAATTGCCAAAGTACAAAATAATAAAAGGTGATTCTATAACAAAATGTGGAAGCTGTCCAAAGAAAACTAAAGAATAGGGAAGAATAATATTATTATATTAATAAACATTGCCAAAGTACAAAATAATAAAAGATGATTCTATAACAAAATGTTTTAATGTTACCCAATTTTTCTCAAATCCGCAAATGTTTTAATTTTGCCAAATTGGTAATGACGTCAGTTTTGCGAGAGGGGGGGGTCATTAGGAAATGACGATAGGATGATTGTAGGGGGGTAGGGGGTCGAAAATCAGCAAAAATCGATGACGTAATATATGGATGGCCCCTTTTGCGATGCTGTCAGTTGAAAAAAAAAAAGGTGTCAAAACGACCCCGTGTGCAGTCGAAGGGTTAATGAAGAATATAAAATAATAATAATACTGATTCATAAATATGTAAGTTAAAAATACTATAATAATAACAACAACAACAGTAGTAGTAATAATTATTTTTATTTATAATAATATATATTTTCCTACAATATGAGTTATAGTAAGATCATAATTATATAGTCATATACTATAATAATATATTTAAATTATATCATGAAATAATTATAACAATTATAATAGCTATTATTATTATTATTTTTGTTGTTGTTATCGCTAAGTTTATAATAATTATTATTATTGTCTTCGTGACACCTTATTGACTGCTACCATCGAACCTATCAATAAAAAAGAAAAAATCTTGCACGATACTCGACCTTAATCTTGTTGCCGAACATTGATCCCGCGTTTTCCGAGACGTCAGTGATAATAATCGTGAGCGAGAAAAAATCTCCGATAATTTCAGTCCACTCTGTCCGAGCTTCATGTGTTATTATAACTGAGACCATTGTTGTTATGAGGAAATCTTCAAGAGGTTCAGGGCTACTTAGCAATCGAGCTGATTAGCAGAAAAAAAAATTAGCCAATGATACTTGATGACTTTCTTGACCGAGGGTCGAAACGGGCCGCTCTTCTTCCCTGGAATCAATTATCAAAAGAATAGACGTATTAATGACGCCGGGGTTGTTGACAATTGGGGTCGTAGCTCGAATCCTGTTCCCACGGCGTGCTGACGTGCCATTTTCGCGAGAGAGGGAGAGAGAGAGGGAGAGGGAGAGAAAGAGAGAGAGTGAGAGAGAGAGAGACGAGAGACTTTTCTCTCTCTTTCT
>OZ023314.1:3368418-3395675 GCA_964007375.1 Ophion obscuratus | reverse complement strand
AGAAGGAGAGAGAGAGAGAGAGAGAGAAGAGAGAGAGAGAGAGAGAGAGGAGAGAGAGAGAGAGAGAGGAGAGAGAGAGAGAGAGAGAGGAGAGAGAGAGAGAGAGAGAGAGAGAGAGAGAGGAGAGAGAGAGAGAGAGAGAGACGAGAGAGAGAGAGAGAGAGAGATGAGAGAGAGAGAGAGAGAGAGAGAGAGAGAGAGAGAGAGATGAGAGAGAGACAGAGAGAGAGAGAGAGAGAGGAGAGAGAGAGATTTCTAAATAACTAATAAGATGTTCAATTATATATTGATAGATTTTTATATAGAATAATAATTAAATCATTTCAATTAAGACATGTCTGGTCAAGGATTAATTAATCATTAAGGTTCAATTAACCTTAAGTTTAATCATTCAGAAATTTCTGGTTAAGGTTAATCAATCATTTTAATATTAGAATGAAAGTTATTAAAATTGCAGAATTGAAATAATTCGAATTGTTGGTTCTTCCCCCCATGGAAATTTATACACGCAAAAGTATACTGCAAATTTATTTTATTAATAATTGTAATATATGTAAAATGTATGCCATATATTGAAAGTATATGTTGCATATATGTGCCAAATTCTAATTTTCGTAACGTTTTTATATATGAGATGTATATGCGTGGTATTATCGTATATCAATGTATCATATATCAATGATATATGTAGCATTTACCCTGCGTATATACCACATATATACTGCATAAATGGTACATACATGCCACATATATACAGATATGCGTAGCATATTTGTATATAGTGTTTATATGTAATAGTGTACTTTAACAGTATGTTAAGTTTTTTTAAGTTTAAGTTTCAATCTTTATTAAGTTTAACTGTAATAGTGTTTATACACTGCATATATTTCTTGTCAGGAATATGTATCAAAAATGTATGCGTCGTGTATCATAAATGACACATATATGAGTCATATATGTGTCATTTATGATATACGACGCATACATTTTTGATATATTTTTCTGACAAAAAAATCGATTGAAAATATATGCGTCGTATATGCCTCATATATGCATTATATGTAGTGTTTATACGTAGCATTTATTTTTTTGGTCAGAAAAATATATCGAAAATATATGGGTCATATATGCGTCATATAATTGGTGCATATATACTAAATATATACGTATTATTCTATTTTTCGTCACTATATATGCGACCGATATATATATATATATATATGTAGCATATACTTTCTGCATATATTTTACGTATATAAATTTCCATGGGGGTCGAATCCAGGAGTACGTGTGTACGTATTTATTTGTGCTGTTCTTTTGCAGCAATAGGAGAAAATCAATAACATTGTTAAAATTAAAGAATCTATAATTATACAAATTATAGGCTCTTTGAATCCAAGAGTACGTGTACGTATTTTTTTTTCTGCTATTTTTTTGCTGCAAGGGGAAAAAAGTTTCGCGAACCGCGTGTACTTGATGCGCGCGATCGATGTATGAAATGTAGTTTGCCAAAGAAGTTCGATCGATTGCAGCTCAGAGTGCGTGTGTATATATATATATATATATATATATATATATATATATCACAACGTATGTTTGTGTATAAATATTTCGATCTACATACGCTGAAACTATCTATATGTACAAAAATTATTTTGTATATATATGAATAGGGTTTCTGTATATTCGTACCTTGGTAACGTGTACATACATACATACATACATACATACATACATACATATATATATATATAAACATTATTTTTAGAATATATATATATGTATATATGTAGTTGTATGTATATGTATTTTAGATGTATATATGAATATATATGTATATATATGTACGGGGTGGCCTGAAAAGTGACATCCAAAAGGAAAATTGATTTGGCTCGTATCAATACCTATCCGAATCAGCCCCATGTACGTTTCACGATCTTTTTTATTTTTCGAGAAAAAAATGTTATCTTTCTCTTTTGTGTATGTACTTTTCCCGCGATTTTGTTTTACTTGTTGTATCGTTACGCAATAAGTAAATGACAAACTGAAAACTAACGTTGATGCCGAGGGTTTTTATCAGACGTGAAAAAAAAATTGATTCGAGAGGATCAGCCACAAAAATTCAGATGATAAAAAAATACTTATACCAGTCTAATTTCCAATTGCTTTGGAAAACTTCTAAGAAAAAAGCACATACACAGGGGTAAAAAAATAAAAACCTATGCTATATTGAAAATTGAAAGAAAAAACGAAAAAGAAAATGATTTTTTTTTCTCTCGAAAAGTCAAAAAGATCGTAGATAAGGCAAACAAACCCAAACACATAGAGAACGGTGATTTGGAGATATTAAACTTCGAGAACCATCCTCGTATTGAGACGCAATGTCACACCGACCGAGAGAATCAGCTGATTTGCAGATACCCCGTTTGGATAAGGCTCCGACCCCCCCCCCCCCGACTTCGATTGAACTGAATTTTAGCACAAACCTTCCTTTTAACATTTTAAGACAACCCCTAAGGGGATTTTTGTCGACTCGCAATAGTTTTCGAGATATTGAATTTAAAAGTTTTTTTTAAGGCTAAGTTTCCGACCCTCCGCCCCTCCCCATTGAGCTGAAATTTAGCACAAACCTTCTTTTCAATATTTTAAGGCAACCCCTAAAGGGATTTTTGGCGACTCGCGATAGTTTCCGAGATATTGAATTTTTAAGTTATTTTTCAACGCGCGCCGACTATATCTATATTTGCTATGTCTCCGTTCGAACCTATACAGGGTGTCCCAGAACTGAATGCGTTCCCTGAAATGGGGGGTTGGGGGTGAAATTCTGAGTCGATTGATATAAGCATGTGTGGGTCTCAGATCAACCCCTGAATTATCATTGATTTTTAAAGGGCGGGCCAATCAGGTGCGCCCGCCGTTAAAAATTAATAATAATTCAGGGGTTGATCTGAGACCCACACATGCTTATACCAATCGACTCAGAATTTCACCCCCAACCCCCCATTTCAGGGAACGCATTCAGTTCGGGGACACCCGGTATATGTTGTTGTGCTCTCCCTTTTGTCCAAACAAACAAACACAAAAAAAACCTAAACCTTAGGGGTTCACGTAGTCGAGTAAACTTTGTTTTCCTGGAGATTTGTTGCTTTTTTCGATTAAAAAAATTATAACCCGGACATTCGCTTTACAAATCAATCAAATTATTTTCGTTCAATATTAAGGCCCTTAAGCCACTCTAGAGGCAAAAAATAGGCTTTTTCGAGATTTTTTTTTCATAAGAACTACAAAATAAATCGCGTTTATAAAAAAGGGTGTTTATGATAAATATCAGTGACTGTATAAAATAATTTTTTTGGAGGGATTAATTTCAAAATGGCGACTGTGCAGCGTTTATCTCGAAACAGCATTTTTTAAGTTGGCCGGAAACATAACTCAGACAATTTTCAACCGATCATTCACTCAATTATCTGACGATTTTTAGGCTAATTTTTGGAAAGTGAAAAATTTGCCTAAAAAATCGTCAGGTAATTGTTAATAACAAATGAACTATGCAATATCAAAAAAAAATCCTATGTACTTCCATACACAATGTATTTTTCAAGATATATTCAACATTTCAAGTGAATCGGATGAAAATTGAATTATGTTTCCAATTTAAAAAATGCAGTTTTGAGATAAACGCTGCACAGCCGCCATTTTGGAATTAATCGCTTCAAAAAAATTATTGTATACAGTCACTGATATGTATGATAAACACCCTTTTTTGTAATTTTGATTTATTCTGTAGTTTTTCTGTAAAAAATTCTCAAAAAGCCGATTTTTCGGCCTCTAGAGTGGCCGCTAATACACGAAAAAAGAAGAAATCCCGCGCGAACCCAACTGCTGTGCCATCGTTGACTCAGCGTCAAGCTCAGCACGCGAATATCGCCGTCAATATTTGTCGCACGACGTTTAAAAAAAAAGCGTTTTGCTCGCAACGAGGCACTCTAAATGCCCACCGAGGGAACCCTCATAGTTGTGAATCACCCTGTATACGTGCGTGTGTATATATATATTTATATCGTTGCCTACACCAGACTCGATTTTCCAGACCCGGCTTTTATCGACACGATAAATATATATATATATATATATATATATATATATATATAGAAACGTAGGTTCGTCGCTATATCCGCTCGATTTTCCAGACCCGGCTTTTCTTCCCGCCTCGAACACGACGTCGGAACGAGCATCTTTTTTTATTCGGCCAAGCCCCGTTAATCCGGCCCTACGAAAATAAAAGATCCACACAACAGAGATCCCCGCGAAACCGGACGGGAGGGCGTGCTCGAACAGTACAATTTGTTTGACGAATGGTAAAACATTCATTTGTCTCGTACGAAGAAGAAATCACGCTTGCGAGATAATTTTTTTTATGTTCGTTATTTGCTCGCGAATTTATGCAAATGTGAAAATTCCGGCGGTCGCCGAAGGTCGTGGAAAGCGCGAGAATGTACAGCGAGGAAAACTGACACGAGAGGGCGTTAGCAATCTCGAGGAATCGTCTCGTTTCGCTGCTTCGCGTATTTCTGGATTTCTTTTGGCTTTTTTTTCGACGGGGATACATTTTTTTAATTTAGCAGCAATCATTTTTTGTTTAAATGTGCGATCTACGAATAATAATAAAAATAACAATAATAATAATATTATAAGAATAAGAAGAATAATGAAAAAGTATAATAATAATAATAATAACAATAAAATCAAAGTAATTATAATAGTTACAATAATTATTATTATAAAAGATTATTATATCAATATTATCAAAATAATATGATAATAATAAAAATGAAAATAATAATATAATAATAACAATAACAAGATAATACAAATTATTATAACAGTTACAATAATGATTCTTATAAAATATTATTATATCAATATTATCAAAATAATAATAATATGATAACAATAATAATAAATAATAATATAACGATACCAAAAATAATCAATAATAAAATAATTATAAAATAATTATTATTAATGAAATAATGCAAATTTTTTAATCTTCGCGGGTTTTCGACCGCGACTTTTTTTCTCGTATGAAAAATTCATATAGAGTGTTGTGAATGAGGAATAAAAGAGAAAAAAAATTGTACGGCCAGTTATTCACGTCCGGGAATAAAAATACGTGAGGAATGAAGAGGAATATCGTGTGACCTTGACCACAAGTTTGCTCGCAGTGACCGTAGAATTCGGGCGAGCTGTTGAAAAAAATGTCTTCAGTCTATGACACTTTTTTGCAGTGCGAGGTTTGTCATTGATTGAAAAGCGAACGCAAGATTAAGCATCACGCCCGAAGGATCGCGCGATCGTTGGATCCTGTTGACCCTCGCAATGAGAGGAGGGGCAAGGGGGAAGGGGTTTCTACGCGTTGCGTAGTCGTGTCCAAGGCGGCGTGGATGCGTAAACTGGCGTTAGTTAGACAGGCGTATAAAAGCGGAGCTGAGGTCACCGACTCTCACCCGCAGCCGCGGCCGCGCCCGTGTGCCCCTGTTCCGCAACGCGTCCACCCGAGGCGCCACCCTACCCACCCAATCCTTCTGTCCGCGCGACGTCCTTGTCACGTTCGTAGCGAACGCGAGGCACTCGCTACGTACGTGACAAGCCCGCGTCGGATTTCCGCACCGGGAGAAATCAGAGCCCGGGAGTATGGCGTGGTAGAACATTCTGGTAACTTTGAGTTAGTCGGGAATTATGGTTACTTTTAGTCAGTAGATAATTCTGGTAACTTTTAGTCTGTAGACAATTCTGGTAACTTTCAGTCGGTAGACAAGTCTTTTAGTCGGTAGACATTTCTGGTAACTTTTAGTCGGTAGACAATTCCGGTAACTTTTAGTCAGTAGACAATTCTGGTAACTTTTAATCAGAAGACAATTCTGGTAACTTTTAATCAGTAGACAATTCTGGTAACTTTTCGTCAGTAGACAATTCTGGCAACGTTTAGTAGAAAATTCTGGTAACTTTTGATTAGAACATTTCGGTAACTTTTCGTCGTCGGAAAGTTCTGGTAACTTTTAGTTTGAAAATTCTGGTTACTTGCAGGCTGGTAACTTTTCGTTGGTAGAATGCGAGATGCGATAAGGAAGAGGCAGAGAGAGAGAGAGAGCGAGATTAAAATATACGGATTTCTAAATAACGAATGAGATGTTCAATTATATATTGATATATTTTTATAAAGAATAATAATTAAATAATCTCAATTAAGAGTTTCTGGTTAAGATTATATCATTTTAAAATTAGAATGAAAGTTATTAAAATTGCAGAATTGAAATAAATAGAATTTTAGGTTCTTCGAATCCAGGAGTACGTGTACGTATTTTTTTGTGCTGTTCTTTTGCTGCAATGGGAGAAACGTTTAGTAGAAAATTCTGGTAACTTTTCGTTAGAAAATTCCGGTTACTTTTAGTTAGAAAATTCCGGTAACTTTCAGTCGTCAGAAAATTCTGATAACTTTTAGTTGGTAGACAATTCTGGTTACTTTCAGGCTGGTAACTTTTAGTTAGTAGATCATTTTGGTAACTTTCCGTTGATAGAACATTTTTGTAACTTTTAGTTAGTGAAATGTCCTAGTCACTTTCGTTCAGTAGAAAATTGTAACTTTTAGTTAGTTGAACATTCCGGTGACTTTTAGTCGTCAAAAAATTCTGGTCACTTTTAGTTGGTAGAAAATTCTGGTACCTTTTAGTTCGTAGGAAATTTCGGTAACTTTTAGTTAGTAAAAAGTGCTGGTAATTTTAAATTGGTGTAAAATTCGTAGAATTTTTAGTCAGTACAAAATTCTGGTAACTTCTAGTTCGTAGAAAGTGCTGGTAAGTTTGATTCAATCGAAAATTGCGATAACTTTCAGTTATTCGACATTCCTGGCAATGTCTAGTCAATAGAAAATTCTGGTAACTTTTTGTTGGCCGGAGATTCTAGTAACTAGTGGTCAGTAGAAGGTTCCAGTAACATTCAGTTGGTCACAGATTCATTTAACTTCTGGTTAGTAAAAAAATTCTGGTAACTTTTAGTTGGTAGAAAATCCTGGTATTTTAACTAAAAGTGACCAGAATTATAGTAACTTTTATTTGTATAGCAACTAAAAGTTACTATGAATCCCCGATATTGGGAGTAATTTCTAGTAAACAAATGAAAAGTCACTATAGACCTCGCGATGTTTCTAGTAATTACTAGTGACCAACTAAACGCTACCACAAGTACAGAACTATGAACAGTTTGGCAATGATGCTGGAAAAATCGTTCGTGAAAGTGTGAGATATCGTAGTGTCAAATTTGAGCACTGGGGTTGCGCCGAGCCGAGAAATTCTATCGATTCAATGATAAATCAGTCCATGCGATAAAAGGGACCGTCGCCGTTGTCACGGAGAAACGAGTCGCCAGGATTTATCGTACTAGCTATTGTTTCCAACCACGTGTGGGGCTACACGCGGTTTTTTAACGTCGACTATTTCTATTCGCTTTCGAGAGATTTGAGTCGGTTCGATTGGTCGACGGTGCTGCCTTACCTGTCAAAACTTGGAAGCGCCATTCTATGCGAAATAATGGAAATAAAACTTTTCAGTTTTCTGATTTGCAGCTTTTTTGCGCCTTTCTCAATTATTTGTTAAGATACAATCGCGAGTGTTTTCCCTATGATCTGTAGTTAGAAGACGGTCCGCGGGGATCCGTTGCCTAGCCTTGATGAATTAAAGCTGAGAGGCTGTCGGATATGTCCCTGTGGATATGGAGGTTAGGAAGTCTGGACTCCGTATTTGCAGCGACCGCAAAATTGTGGAAAATAAGTGTTCCACTCGGGCAACGCTGGTGTAGGTCGCGTTCGATATATTGTGCACATGCGTATGTTATTTTGAAAGGAACATAACCTTAATTTGTTCTCGATATTAATCGAGAGTATGCAATACAAACACGGGTATAAAGAGTATATAAACATTAAAAGTTATTCATATGTTTCAGCGATATTTGAAAGCATGTATATATCAGGTTAATTTGTAGCACCTTGCTAGTCTCTTTCATCATCGGCGTGAACATAATACAAAATAGTTCATAATTGACAAAAGTACCAACCTCAATGCTAATTTTTTACGCCTGTGACGGATTTTCGTTGTTTTTTAAATACTTGCGATTTTTCTGCTCCTGTTTCTGATATTGCAGCAATAACGTTACGAAAAAAGTTTTCAGGATGATTTCTACAGACGAATCAGTCCTTTTATCTCTTTTTTTCAGTGTTTACTTTTTTAGGGTTAATCGGAGTGTCGCGGCCACATTCACTTTATGCTCAGGCTGTCACTATACAGCTCGGTCACTTGTGACCGTAGCGACCCTGGTGGTGAAATTTTGTACCGAAAAGTATCCTTCCACGGCCGATATTTCTACCTTCCTCTATGGAGTCTCGACCACGGTCTTGCATACAAGCACGGTCCTAACTACAGGTCTTGGAACGACGGTCGCGATGTTTCTATTAACAGAGTTTTTTTTATTCATTTTATTACATTAATTTATTAACAGAGTTTTCTATGAACAGAGTTTTTATACGCCGTAAATTGCGTTTTACGCCGTAAGGTTCGCTCATAATGTCGGGGTGTCGCGTGAGACAGAGAAGGAATATAGCAATCTCGTACGCTGAACTTTTGGACGAAAAACGAACACGTAAAATTACAGAAAAATTATCACTAACAAGGATAGGTCGCGAAGTGTCCACCTCTGATTTCGATGATATTTGGCATTTTTGTAGAATGGGTAAAAATGGGCGACACGGATTTTTTTTATATCGGCGAAACCCGATTTTTAGGGGTGAAACGCACCCTCGAAAATAGGGGTGTTTTCGTTTTTCGGCGATAATTTTTTAACGGAAAGAGATACAAAAAAAATTCAAATTGCAACAAGGTTTTATTTTTCGAGTACTATATATTGGAGATGTGAACGGCGCAGATAACAACAAATTTCATATTGTTTATTGCAAAAATGCAATTTTTTCATGCGTGTCTTCGAGAATTTTTACCCGATTGGGATGTAAATTTGCATACATGTAGAGGATGGAAAATTAGAGAATACGTGTTTTTTTGTTTTTCCAATATCTCACAATTAAGGGGTTAAAACTGCCCTTCCATTTTGCGCCAAGAGTATCGTATAATCAGCTAGCCTTTTGCGATTTCGGATTAAATTAACGTTAATATAATATATCACATATTTGTGTAAATTACACTCACTCCACCCACTTTCGCTTCCCTCTCACAAGAAAAACGCTTAAGGCCTTAGGCCACAGTAACGGGTATAAAATTATGTGCGAAATTAACCATTTTTTTCGTATAAAAAAGTGAGTCATTCATAAAATTAATTACACATCTATTTAGTATGAATATGAAGCTGTCAGAATTTTTTTTTTCGATGTACAATATGGCCGATTACTAATATTTTCTTTTGTCATCTTTTTTTCTATGCGCTCCGCGGCGTGACATTTAGCATCCACAATTTTGGACCTAAAACAAAAAACAAAAATTCTCATCAATCTACATTAGATCTACATCGAGTGAAAATTGTTGAAGTTACTTGTCCCGTCAATTGGAAAAAAGCTGTTTCGAGAAGTTTCGAGTAGTCGGCCATTTTTTACATTGAAAAAAAAATACATATATATTTTCTAACAGCTTGATATTTATACTAAATAGATGTATAATTAATTTTATGAGTGAATCACTTTTTCATACAAACAAAAATGTTCAATTCGCACATGATTTTATACCTGTTACTGTGCCCTAAGGCCTTAAGGTTTTTACCTTCCGATATGGATAAAAATTTGTACGGTCAAAACGGGTTACAATAAAAGTACAATGAGCAAAAATATTCGATAAAAATTTTCTTGTTTTGGCAGAACGCCACTTTTAAGGGGTCCAATGCACCCGCAAAACTTTTTCTCTTCATAACTTGTGAACGGGCCGAGATAAATATAAAGTTCAAGGGGAAAATTCTCCCGCTTACTTATTTAATAAACGTTTCAACTGTATATTTTTTATGGATCACGATTATTTCAATAATGACAGTCACGATAAAAGTATTTGAAACAAATAGATTTTTTACACCACACACAAGTGATAATACCTGATTCGCAGTATATATCGCGTGTCAGTGCATTTTATGAAAATCAAAATTCCACCGGATTTTCGAATTATGGTGGTTTTTTTCTTCGTAAACTGGTTGTGTGTAAGAGATGGTAACTTAAGGGGTCTTCTCACTTTAGACACTAAAAAAGGCTATTTTCATTAATTTTTTTGATACGTTTATACTATAGATATTGATCTAAAAGTTGTTACACTTAATAAATACACTTGCGAAATATATTTTTTAAAAATTTCATGTATTCATGTAACCCAAACAGACTTTAAACGCGTTTTTCTCGAAGCAAGGTTTTCCGACGGTTTGTTGATAAAATCATCGAAACTACTGAACCGATCCTAATGAAATTTTAACCACGTATTCTTTACAACTATAGCTGTAGCGCATATCAAGGACTTTTTAAATTTTTATATTTACTTTTATTTTGCCAATAACGGTGAAAAAAAACCTTTTTCTTATGTCGGGGAGGGGGGGGGGGCGTCTTTTTAAAGTACGAATTGTTTTTTAAGTAGAAAATGAATTTTCGAAATACCAAATTTCGTACGATATTTCAAGTGAAATTCCTAATGAGTGTTCGAGCCGTTACTTCTATGTCTTTATTAACATCGCTGTTATACAGGGTGTCCCAAAACTCAACGATAATCTGAGACCGGATGAAAGGCCAAGTTATACCAGTTCTGGGAAAAATACAAAAAAAATCCATATCACTCAGTTCAGCGATAATAGACATTTAAAAAAAAAAGTTGAAATTCGACACCCTTGGTCGCATTTTCAAGTCCTGTGATCACCAATGTCACAATTTCGCTGTGATTTTTTTAATTTTGTGATCTTCATTAACGATGCTATTAATCGCAACTACAAATTAATACAAAAAACATTGTTAATTTAATAAAATAAGTTAAGTTTTAGTGAGTCATGGTTCACAAAATTATTGTTACTTAACTTTGACACTTCATTTTGAAAAAAAATGTACTACACTACCCTTGGCAAGTTGTTTCAAAAGATGGCGCATTTAATCAAGATTTCAAAATGGTGCAACACTTGCCACTTTTCTTGCCATTAAAAATTTTATTTCTTATTTTTTTCAAATTGAGCTCATTTTGAACAACTCAACATTAGGAATTTTTGTTACTAAAATTTGTTATTTTTTGTTTCTGGTCTGAAATAAAATTCTTATTTTTAGTAAAGAAGTAATTGAGTCAGTTAATAACCAATTTTTATTGTAAAAAACATATGTTTTTTACAATAAAAATTGGTTATTAACTGACTCAATTACCTCTTTGCTAAAAATAATAGTTATTTCAAAAGATGGCGCATTTAATCAAGATTTCAAAATGGTGCAACACTTGCCACTTTTCTTGCCATTAAAAATTTCAAATTGAGCTCATTTTGAACAACTCAACATTAGGAATTTTTGTTACTAAAATTTGTTATTTTTTGTTTCTGGTCTGAAATAAAATTATTATTTTTAGTAAAGAGGTAATTGAGTCAGTTAATAACCAATTTTTATTGTAAAAAACATATGTTTTTTACAATATGTTTTTTAATAAAATATGTTTTTTACAATAAAAATTGGTTATTAACTGACTCAATTACCTCTTTACTAAAAATAATAATTTTATTTTAGACCAGAAACAAAAAATAACAAATTTTAGTAACAAAATTTCTAATGTTGAGTTGTTCAAAATGAGCTCAATTTGAAAAAAATAAGAAATAAAATTTTTAATGGCAAGAAAAGTGGCAAGTGTTGCACCATTTTGAAATCTTGATTAAATGCGCCATCTTTTGAAATAACTATTATTTTTAGTAAAGAGATAATTGAGTCAGTTAATAACCAATTTTTATTGTAAAAAACATATGTTTTTTACAATAAAAATTGGTTATTAACTGACTCAATTACCTCTTTACTGAAAATAATAATTTTATTTCAGACCAGAAACAAAAAATAACAAATTTTAGTAACAAAAATTCCTAATGTTGAGTTGTTCAAAATGAGCTCAATTTGAAAAAAATAAGAAATACAATTTTTAATGGCAAGCAAAGTGGCAAGTGTTGCACCATTTTGAAATCTTGATTAAATGCGCCATCTTTTGAAACAACTTGCCAAGGGTAGTGTAGTACATTTTTTTTCAAAATGAAGTGTCAAAGTTAAGTAACAATATTTTTGTGAACCATGACTCACTAAAACTTAACTTATTTTATTAAATTAACAATGTTTTTTGCATTAATTTGTAGTTGCGATTAATAGCATCGTTAATGAAGATCACGAAATTTAAAAAATCACAGCGAAATTGTGACATTGGTGATCACAGGACTTGAAAATGCGACCAAGGGTGTCGAATTTCAACTTTTTTTTTTAAATGTCTATTATCGCTGAACTGAGTGATATGGATTTTTTTTTGTATTTTTCCCAGAACTGGTATAACTTGGCCTTTCATCCGGTCTCAGATTATCGTTGAGTTTTGGGACACCCTGTATATTGTCTGTTGTGTGCAATGTCCTTAGTCTTCTCCCCACGACGAAAACGAATATTCGAAAGAGTCATATGTCTCTTATATTCTTCTTTTCTTGTTCTTATATTCAATCATATGCAATGTGCTTTGATTTGTGATTCTGAACGGTACGTCTTAGGTAATTTTGGAGTTCTTCGGTTTTATTCAATTTTATGTAACGAATATCTTGTTCACAGTACATTTTCATTCCGCACAGTTCTATCAACTCGAGGATATGGGTGCAAATGAGAATATTGACGAAAATTCAGTATGTGCCGAGGGCATTTTAACGCATCGGGAGTTCTCACGTGTTTGTGATACTGTCTGGCGTGAGGTGCGATCGAGCATTACTAGATATGGTCGACGTGAATACCATATGGGTGGCTATGTTGCGGAAATTTATTTTCGCTGGCGGTATCCCAATTTCCGCGAACGATTTCACGAATTTTTTTTTTTCCATTATTGCATCATCGAACGTAAAAAAAAAAGACCAATGATGTACCAATGTAACGAATAATTGCTAAAAAAAAGTGAAGCCTTGCAATTCGCAAATTTTTACGATCTTTGCAAATGTATTTTTTTTTTCGTGAAAAAATCTGAAACCTAAAAAATCGTCTCCCCCCAAAAAACATCATTATTTCGACCACAAAAAAGCGATATAACGCGAAAAAAAAACAATCGGAGGCCATTTTCAGGAAAAGTCACTGAACTATATAATTACCCTTTTTTCCTAAATGTATTAGGTGTACAAATAAGTTTTAGGACACTTCGATTTTGTATCATAACAGCTATTCTAAATTAATTCAAAGGTCCCGCTCACTTATCATAGATGGCGCTTGATATGTAGTATCGAAACGTAAAGGAGTCATAAACATAACCTATAAATTCTGTAAATTAAACATGCAGACCGATAAGCTATTTATTAGACACTGCATTCGCTATGAATTCCATCAAGGAAAAAGTGTTAGGAAAGCGTGTGAATCGATATGTTCTGTTCTTGGAGACAACATTGTATCTAAAAGTACATGTGAGTATTGGTATAAGCGATTCAAAGAAGGTGATTTCGACGTTAGTGACCGTGAACGCACGGGGCCTCCTGTAAAGGTGGACGATCAGGAACTGCAAGCGTTGCTGGATGAAAACTCTTGTCAGACGGAGAAACAACTTTCGGAACAGCTTGGAGTAACTCAACAAACTGTTTCTTATCGTTTAAAAGCAATGGGTAAGATTCGAAGAGGAACAAAGTGGGTACCACACTTTCTGACTCAAGAAAATAAAAACAGCCGTCTTAACATTTGTGTGAGTCTTTACAACAAGCAACATAGAAAGTCTTTCTTGTGGAAAATTGTGACCGGCGATGAAAAGTGGATTTATTTTGATAATCCGAAACGCAAATATCATTGGGTGACCCCGGCGAGCCGACAACATCCACGCCAAAGCGCAATGTTCATTGTAACAAAGTCATGCTGTGCATATGGTGGGATATGAAAAGCGTACTGTATTATGAACTTCTCAAACCTGGTCAAACAGTTACTACCGATCGCTATTGTCATCAATTGATGCAAGTGAATCAAGAAATTGAGAAGAAACGTCCATTTTCTGGTAAAGGAAAACGTCCAGTAAAACTGCTCCATGACAACGCGCGGCCTCATGTGGGTAAACCGGTCAAGGATACGTTACTAGCGCTTGGATGGGAAGCTGTACCACACCCGGCGTATTCACCAGACTTAGCCCCATCCGATTATCATTTATTCCGGAAAATGCAGAACGATTTGTCTGACGTGCGATTCAAAACATTTGAAGAAGTGGAAAAATGGGTCGCTAAATTTCTCACCTCGCAAGACGAAAGTTTCTTTGCGAAAGGCATCCGCGAGTTACCTGAGAGATGGCTGAAGGTCATTCAGTGCGATGGGGATTACTTCGATGAATAACTGTGTTTTACTTCTTTTTTAATAAATCTTGATTTTTTTGAAAATTCACCTAAAACTTATTTGTACACCTAATATTTCGAAAGTGTATTTATTAAGGCCTTAAGCCACAGTAACGGGTATGAAATCATGTGCGAATTTAACAATTTTTTTTTGTGTAAAAAAAATGATTCATAAAATTAATTACACATCTATTTAGTATGCATAACAACCTGTCAGAAAATATATATATTTTTTTTCGATGTACAAAATGGCCGACTACTCGAAACTTCTTGAAACAGCTTTTTTCCAATTGGCGTGACAAATAACTTCAACAATTTTCACTCGATTTACTTCAAATTTAAAAGTTATGCTCCGAATTGCATTTCGCAGAGAAGTACTTACGGAATTTCTGATTAATCGAAAACTTTTCATTCAATGAGCAGTTTATGAGCAGTTGTAACGAAATTTTTCACTGAAAATTCATTTCTCAAGTTCAAATACCTACAACTTTTGAATAAAACAATATTTTTTTAAATTCCGTACGTACTTCTCTAGGTATTCTGATGTAGATTGACAAGAATTTTTGTTTTTTGTTCTGGGTAAAAAATTGTGGATGCTAAATGTCATGCCGCGGAGCGCCTAAAAAAAGAAAATATCAGTAGTCGGCCATTTTGTACATCGAAAAAAATATATATATATTTTCTAACAGCTTGATATTCGTACTAAATAGATGTGTAATTAATTTAATGAGTGAATCACTTTTTCATACGAAAAAAAAAATTGTTAAATTTCCACATGATTTTATACCCGTTACTGCGGCCCAAGGCCTTAAGTGTAACAATTTTTGTATCAATATCTATAATATAACCCTATCAAAAAAATTAATGAAAACAGCTATTTTTAGCGTCTAAAGTGAGAAGATCCCTTAACAATATTGTCTCTCAACTGCAGATTGACGTCGTAATTGTATAATATTACTATGTCAGAATAGTGTACGACGAAGTTTTTTTCGTAGACGGAAGCCATAAACGTCAGGGCGCTGTATCATTCCCGTTGTACCTGCAAGAATAGTTAATTGTAATATGAACTCATTGTCTACGGAACTATAGAAACTAGTGCAACCTGCTGGAATAGTTAGAGCTTCAATATCTTTCCCTTGCATATCAATTTCTTTGAATGCAATTGGGCATTGACCGCTCGAAGAATCCAAAAGTATTATCGATTTTGGACCCGTATTGGGAATATATACATCTTGTAACCAACGCTTAAAATGATTAGTCGCCAATTTTTCAGATTTCGAAGCCAATAGAAATATATTTTCTGCTCTGAACATAGTTCGTTCCACTCGAGGTCTAAATTTGACGGTAGGTGTGTTTAAGGGATAACACCACTCTGGCGGCCGAAAATAAGGCCTGACGTTGACAATTTATTTTAGGAGTATGAAAAAAAGGAATAGGATTTCTTTTGAAATTCGAAAGGATTTCTTTTGAAATTTCTTTGAATATTAAAGTAAAACATTTTTTTTATTATAATTTTTATACAGAATGACGGCGAGAGCTCATCTTGAAAAACGTGTTTTTCACAAATAGCTTCACGGGAGGACGGTTTTCTCGTAAAGTATAAGACCTGGAACAAAAACCAAAAATCATTATAATCTATGCATTATAACCCGTGCAGAAATTTTGACCGGGATGCCCTATGTCCGATGAAATCCCGATCAGGATTTGTCATGGATACCCCAAAACCGGTATCCCGGTTAGAATCCAACTTGCATCAGTATCGGCATATGTACGACGACGATGGCATCATTTTGAAAATTTTGGCGTCACGTGTATTTTCCGTATTACTATGGAATTCCTATCTATAGATAGGAATTTCTGTCTGTAGATTCCTATCTATAAAATTCCTATCTATAGATAGGAATTACATAGTAATACCGAAAATACACTTGATGCCAAAATTTTCAATATTATTCCATCGTCGTCGTACATATTCCGATACTGTTGCAAGTTGGATTCTAACCGGGATACCGGTTTTGGGGAACAAGTCTCTGTTTATACCCACCGACATGACGGTGGTTATAAACATGTATTTAAGACAAATTAAAATCAAATTCACAATGATTAGATTAAAATTTTACACCAACCATGAGTTCTTACGTATTTCGAGAGAAAACATTTCGTCGGGGCGAAGAAATTTTTGCAAAAAAAAGTTGTGAGTTTCAAATATTACATTATAAATGTGAAAAAAATCACAAAATGAGTTGTAAATTTCCTCAAGTTGAAGAAAATAAAAATCGAATTCACGACAGTTATATTAAAATTTACAGCACAAGTGTAAACGTATTTTGAGAGAAAACATTGTGTTGAGGCAAAGAAATGTTCGCACAAAAAGTTATGTGCAAAAATTTCTTTGCCTCGAGGCAATGTTTTCTCTCAAAATACGTACGAACTCACTTTTAGCGCAAATTTTAATCTAATCATTTTGAATTTGATTCTAATTTGTCTTAAATACGAAAAAATTCACAACTAATTTTGTGAATTTTTTTGTATTTATAATTCCTTGTCAATACATTTGCATTCACAGATTTTGATGTGATTTTTTTTTAATTCACCTCAAAATTTCGCGATCAGTGCGATCTGCCATTTGAATCTTTGGACAAATTTGTTTTATTGATAGTTTAATGCACCAAAACTTTATAAATGTTATTTATTTTTATAATAAATTTAACATGTCATAATTCCATTTTTGACATTTTATGTCAGCCTGTATTCACCCGTCATCCTTCCCAGATTCCTCAATGATTCAATGGGGAATCTATTTAGAGTTATTAAAGGATCCGGTTCTGGATCCCTAATGGAATCCAGTTTACGGATCTTACATTTAGCCTTCGAATCTGATCCGATATCGGACTAGATCCCAACTGGGAGCCTGGGATACAAGTCAGAATCCAGCTGTATCCCTGCCAAAATTTCTGCACGGGAAGGTATGGGAGTACGTAGGAATTTTCTTTATCAATTAAAAAAAAAAAAAAAATTGCGCACTTTCAAAGAAGTAATTCGATTTTTTGCCCAAAAAATAAGCAGTAAATTGTTTATTAAAAAAAAAGTTTACATTTAATCAAAAAACGGCTACGTACTTCCATAGAGGATTTAATTGTGAAGCTACTGTGAAAATTTCAAATCGATCCATGCATAGGTGTTCGAGTAATCCGTCCTCCCAGTTTGGAAAAAGTGGTTTCGAGAAAAACGCGTTTAAAGTTGTACGAGGTGCTTAAAAGAAGTCCCAGGCGCTGCGGCAAAATCGACAAGTAAACCGTTTGAACATTTTTTTTTGCTACAGCACCAATAGTTTTTTTATGACACAAAAGTATTTTGATGGTGGAATGAGAGATATTTATTAATTGCTGTTGTGCAGGTACAAAACAATCGCAGACAAAACGTAGAATGTAGCGAAGTAACCAACATTTTATTGGTTCGTCAGTTTAGACCGTTAAGGGGCTATACCAGTGGGAACGCTGAAAATTTCGGTGATTTTCGGGAATTTTTTGGAAGAAAAGTACCCAATAAAATGTTTCGGAAAATAAAGAATATATTTGGCTATATTTGACCTATATCATATAATTTTCTCATAGAAAAATATTGAGATCCAAGCGACTTATGCGCTGCCTTCGGAGGCGCCAAAAAAGGTTCCTCCACTGCTGACATGATTCCGGCCGATTGAGTAGCTGAAACCGAAAAAGGAAAAAATGTCGTTAAACTGCGAAGTACTTCCTGTCCAATGACGTAGGATTTTCGAAAAATATCAAAATCTAACAAAATGGCGTGGTTATGAAAAAAAAAGTCTGTTTTCTTGCCTATAAAATGGTCGTTTTTTCAATGCCAAATCGTCAATTTTCATCCAATCAAAAATACCCTACGTCATTGTGGACTAAATATATTCAAGAGTACTCAGTTCAAATTTCAAGTCAATCGGATAATTGCTCTTTGATTTACAATGTCAGCAAATTTGAAAAATCTCATTTCGAGAAAAACGCGTTTAAAGATTTAACTATCGATTTTCGCAAGATAAAATGATTAGAGATACGGCCTTGAAATTTTTACAGGATATTCTTGAAAGTATAAATTGTCGAAAAAGGCAAAAAAAATTGTTTTTTTGGAAGTCACACTGGTATAACCCAAAACAAAATTAATTTCATATTTTTCTGGAGTGCATTTTGCCTCATGTGCAACCTAATACAATGAACAGCCGCGTATGATAAAATATCCGAGGTATGTTCTTCGGACGGAAAAGTAAAATTATACGAGGGTGGGGTGAAAAGTTTCCGGCCTGACCAAGAGATGGTGCCACTAGGTCTAGTTTTGGAGCGGCGTCCTACAGTACCATTCCTACGGAGCTTGTATGTACAGTTTCAGCCCAATCGCTACGTTAGTTTGCGTTTGAGAGCACATTGCGCGAGACGCTTCCGTTGTTTTCGTAAAAATGGAAAAATTGGATAAACGTGCTGTCATCAAATACTTCCATTTGAAAGGTTTTACACCAAAACAAATAGAAGAAGAGATGGATTCAGCACTAGGAGACTCCTCCCCATCATATTCAACTATTAAGCAGTGGGTTTCTGAATTTAAAATGGGTCGTGTGAGCACCTCTGACGAGCCTCGCTCAGGACGGCCCGTTGAAGTCACAACTTCAGAGATGATTGAAAAAATCCATAAAATAGTGTTGGAAGAGCGCAGGTTGAAAGTGCATGAGATAGCTGAGACCTGTAGGATGTCAGCTGAACGTGTGCGAAATATTTTGCACAACCATTTGAACATGGAAAAGCTGTGTGCAAGGTGGGTGCCGCGTTTGCTAACGCTCGACCAAAAACTGCTTCGAAAAACCATTTCTACCGACAATTTGGCGCTGTATAGGCGTAATCCAAACGAATTTTTGCGTCGATTCATAACTGTTGATGAGACATGGGTCCACCACTACACTCCTGAAAATAAAGAACACTCAAAACAGTGGGTTTGAAAAGGGGAACCAACCCCAAAGAAGGCAAAAACAATTTTATCGGCAAACAAGGTTATGGCTACTGTTTTTTGGGATGCGAGAGGAATTATATACATTGATTACCTTGAAAAGGGTAAGACTATCACTGGTCAATACTACGCAGAGTTATTGCAACGTTTGAAGCACGAGGTGCAAATTAAACGACCTCATTTGGCGAAGAAAAAAGTTTTGTTTCATCACGATAACGCACCAGCGCATTCGTCGATTGTTGCCATGTCCAAAATCCACGAATTGAAGTTTGAATTGATGCCGCATCCTCCCTACTCTCCAGACTTAGCCCCCAGCGACTATTACCTGTTTCCTAACCTCAAAAAATGGCTTGGCTGAAAAAGATTTAAGAGCAACGAAGAAGGTATCGAAGCTGTAAATCAGTATTTTGAGGAGCTTGACGAATCTACGTTTAAAACTGGTATAACTAAATTAGAACATCGTTATGAGAAATGTATCAGTGTTGATGGAGATTCTGTTGAAAAATAAAGCAAAAAAAATTTTTAAACATCGTTTTTCTTAGTCAGGCCGGAAACTTTTCACCCCACCCTCGTAATTCGACTGACCACAGTATGTGGTGACCATACACTCGCAATCAGAATACGCTCACTATCGAAACGACATCCCTCAATACTAGCGACACCAAAAACGACTTCGACACAAGAGTCACCCTCACCATTGAAATTCTCTCGAGTTGCAAGACCTGTATCCAAGACCGTGGTTTCGACCCCAGTAGCCTAACCTCCATACCTGTCGATTTACCAATCTGCTCACCACCAGGAACCCCTAAAATTCCTAAAACAACACCAGAGTGGGCGAAAATAGGGAATTCCTCAGTCTCGCTCATAGTCGCGAAAATAGATCGCGCTCAACTGCCGATGACTCTTTTGTCGCGCGCACGCGCATTCCTCGTCATCGGCCGCGAGTCCTTGATCCGATTGCATGAACTCAAAGGTCGCGCGCGCGCGTGCACTTGGAGCGTAACTAGCCTCCAACTTTATCCAGTCGCATATTATTCACGATGACAATAATACGACGAAACGAACGCAATGCTAATCGCTGCGCTCGTCATCGAATTACTACGCTTTTATTTATAAACACGATGATGAATTCAGTTCCAGGATACCTTTGCTCATCTCGATGATCCTGCTGAGCGTGACGATCGCCCGTGCGGACTTCTTCGGCGAGAAAAAAGGTAAGGAGACCTCGTTGCGATCGAAAACGCGCGAGCCTTTCACCCGATCCTGAAAACAGGGAGACTAGACCACGGTCTTACATACAGGTCTTGCAACGAAGCTAAATTTTCGTGGTGGGGGTAGGCACTCTTATATGTTTTAATTTTCGATTCACTAGGCGCCGCTACGCGTCGCTACTAGCGAGGGGAAGTAGTTTCCCCCTTACCTCTTACCGGCGAATGAGCCAAAGGTGTTTACGTCACGCAGCCAACGGCGCATGCGTTGCGGTCAGGAGGGAAAAGGACAAAAGAGCTATTTCTCTCTTCGTCGCACCACTACTTCCCCTTGCCGTCACGCACCAAGCGGCAGAAATCGGAATAAAAAGCAAAACATCTAAAGGTGCCTACCCCCACTACCGCCGTTGTCAGACCTGTATGTAAGACCGTGGACTAGACTAAAGGAGTGGATATTCCATAGGAGATAAGCAGCGAAAGACGGCCCCAAAATCCCGACTTTTAAGTGACCGCAAGGGGCGCTGCGATCGCAATTCCCCGATGTATAGTAATACTTGCAACTAAAGGTTCTAGGCATGCGCATTAGAGGAAAGTTGCCAAAATCGAGGTTTGCGTTTTTTTTTTGGTATTGCATGATATTTGCAAAGTTGTATTATACTAACATTTAGTTTTTTTGTCTTTTCGCGAGCGTTCAGTTATATTTTTCGTTTATTATAAAACACAAAAACGATTCGTGTTTCGTATTTGACGGAGCTAATGTGCGGAACTCTGGTTGTAGAAAGTGAGATAACGAGAATGAAAAATGTAAGATTGTTGCATCGCTGAAAAAAATGCACAGAGTCAGATTGAGCTTCAGTGCATGACGTACCGGAGGATTTGCAATGTTTTCCATTTTTATTGTTCCAATAATGTCAAGAGCGATGCTGGAAGCGTTCACGCGTGCGATTAACAACGGCAGACAGAAGTGTTACAATGAAAAGTAATCGATATAATTTTGAATAATAAATTTAAGTATGGTTCACTGCGAATGAATTGAATAAACAATAGACTGATTAAAAAAAAAAAAAAAATATTTTTTTTTCCTTCGGGATTCTCGTGCTATTGTTGGGCACTAATAAAACAAAATTTCTCTAAAAAGATGGGCGCGGTCACTCAATTTTTAGAGGTGGCTATCTCGACTTTTTTGTATTTGAATTTTTTTTTAACGAACGTATTGCATTTAAGCATAGTCATGGCTTCGGATTACGGATAAAAATCACATCCAGCAGCTTTTTCGTGAAAAAAATAAACTCTAACAATTTGAAAAGGGTGCAATATTCACAATTCAAACCCAGGTAGATCAATAATGGCGTCTATACTACTCTCTTTATTCATGTAGATTTATTTATACGCATTAACATTTCGCACTTTTTACGAAAAATTAAATTATAAGCTTTTATTCATAAATCGTATATTTACATTTTCAAAATGCTACACTTATATTATCTTCAAACTCATTTATATTTCTTCCCAGCCACTGTACATAAAATCGCGCATACCACTGCGCAAGTCACTGCGCATCCGTGGCGCCATTTTGTATTGGCGCAGCGCATTTGTAAGTGGTGTTGTTTTTTTTTCACTGTGGCTCAAGTAAAGACAATTTTAAACAATGGCTCGGAAAAACGAAGACAACATAATTTGGCTAATCGGCAAGGAAATTCCGAAAATAAGTACCCGTCATTTACCGTCAAATCGGAAAGTTTTCAGTTTTTTCTTTTACAAACATAAGAGAGAAAAACTGACCATACGTCGAAGTGCACACGAAACAATGAAAGAAGTTTTCGAACAATGAAAATGTGCTGAAATTCCAACGCGTAGATTGAATAACGCAATCGTGAAATTAATAAAACTGCTCCATCTAGTCTGGAAAAAACTTTTAAAAAGTCGGGTTAAAAAAAATTTGCCCTCACAAATATTGAAGGAGCGTAAATTTAAGAGAGATTTGGACAAACTGTTCAACGTTGCACATTTTCGTTCTGCCCAAAATGTTAACGAACTTGAGCGGTTATTTTTGCTAACACACGTTTCGATTATTTCTTGATTGTGACGGCAACTTCTTTTAAACCCGATTTTTTAAAAGTTTTTTCCAGACTAGATGGAGTTTTATTAATTTCAAGATTGCGTTATTCAATCGACGTGTTGGAATTTCAGCACATTTCCATTGTTCGAAAACTTCATTCATCGTTTCGTGTGCACTTCGACGTATGGTCAGTTTTTCTCTGTTATGTTTGTAAAAGAACAAACTCAAAACTTTCCGATTTGACGGCAAATGACGGGTACTTATTTTCGAAATTTCCTTGCCGATTAGCCAAATTGTCTTGTCTTCATTTTTCCGAGCCATTGTTTAAAATTGTCTTTAATTGAGTCACATTGAAACAAACAACACCACGATGCGCGATGTTATGCACAGTGGCTGGGAAGAAATATAAATGAGTTTGAAGATAATATAAGTGTAGCATTTTGAAAATGTAAATACATGATTTATGAATAAAAGCTTATAATTTAATTTTTCTTAAAAAGTGCGAAATGTTAATGCGTATAAATAAATCTACATGAATAAAGAGAGCAGTATAGACGCCATTATTGATCTACCTGGATTTGAATTGTGAATATTGCAATCTTTTCAAATTGTTAGAGTTTATTTTTGTTACGAAATAGCTGCTGGATGTGATTTTTATCCGTAACCCGAAGCCGTGACTATGCTTAAATGCAATACGTTCGTTAAAAAAAATTCAAATACAAAAAAGTCGAGATAGCCACCTCTAAAAATTGAGTGACCGCGCCCATCTTTTTAGAGAAATTTTCTTTTATTAGTGCCCAACAATAGCACGAGAATCCCGAAGGAAAAAAAATAATTTTTTTTTTGAATCAGTCTAATAAACAATCTGTACTGTTAACATGGCGCATTTTGCTGTACATTATGTCTGTGTAATAATAAATTACTCTCACAATAAGTAATAATAATAATCACAAATATTCTATTGTACGAGCGTAATTTTTTAAATAATAATTTATCACAATTACACCCATTGTTACTTTGTCTATGTAATAATCTTCTATCAAATTTGAAAAGGATTCACCGAACGGTACAATAAATATTTCGTTCTCAAATTGTACACATTTAACATTGCCTCTTGTAAAACATTAATAACTATACACAAAACTTATTTAAAATGTGAGTTTTTATTTATAATTTTTTTACACATCGTATAATACTTTATTTTCGAGCGTGGGTTCGATCCACAGACAACCATGTATAAGTAGCCGACGGAAAGCTAAGCAAGAGAGTATATCTGTGTATAAGGGAAAGCCGACTGCAACGCCACCTACAACTCTTATTTTCCTTGATTTTGGAGCCACATCGCTAGCACACAGTGTCCACTCCTTTACTCTAGTCACCCTGCCTGAAAACTTCGGATATTCAGTTATAGAAGCTGGAAGCTACCGGACATTCTGTTGGTTACTAGATCTGCTAGATCCAACTAGAAAATTCTGGTAACTTTTAGTCAGTGGGCAATATTGGTATCTTTCAGCCAGTAGAGAATTCCGATAAGTTTTGGATAGTAGGGAACTCTGGTAACTTTTAGCTAGTAGTACATTCTAGTATCTTTTAGTTCGTAGGATTTTCAAGCAACGAAAAATTACTAGAAATGTCTCTATATCTCTACGCTGAGGAAAAAAACCAATTGAATCGAAAAAATATATTGGTTGATCCAAACAAATGTGCTGCTGCGGAGTGCCACCGATATACGAGATTGTTTCAATACTATAAAATATTGAAAAATGTGATTGATTTAAATAACATATTATTTTATTTGAAAAAAGTCCTTCTGTTCTCTGACTATCGAAATTATCCTTCAAATAAAATGATATTCTATTGAAATCATTATATATAAAATCCGTACATGTATTGGATGAAATAATTAAGCGGTCGCTACAAACATTTTTTATTTCGTAGAACAATATAATCAATGGAATTAATTATTTCTTTACTACATCGCAACGAATATGCCATGGGACGTAAGTTTTTCAATTTGTTTTAAGGGGGGAAATCACAGTAGCACACAAAAAATAGGCATATTTTCGGGAATTAATTTTGGCTGAATAAAAGTATCAATCGAAAATCTGTAAAGTAGTTTTTATAGCAATACTAAAAAAGTATAAAATGTAATTTTTTCAATGAAAAATATTTAAAAATGGCGGCTGCGCAGCATATGCCCCAAGGCACCTTTTTTTGAGCTCGCCGAAGACATAACTCGAGCAAATTATTACCGATCGACTTGAAATTTTGACAGTAGCTTCGAAACATCTTTCTCCACGGAGCTACGTAGGATTTTTTCGATATATTGATTTTTCGCAAAATGGTGCATGTTTGAAAATAAAGTTAAATTTTTAACAAAAAAAAACGCCATAAAATCGTCGATAAAAAAAAGTAAGCCATATAAAATAAAAAATCCTACGTAGCTCCGTGGAGAAAGATGTTTCGAAGCTACTGTCAAAATTTCAAGTCGATCGGTAAAAATTTGCTCGAGTTATGTCTTCGGCGAGCTCCAAAAAAGGCGCCTTGAGGCATATGCTGCGCAGCCGCCATTTTAAAATATTTTTTATTGAAAAAATTACATTTTGTACTTTTTTAGTATTGCTATAAAACCTACTTTACAGATTTTCGATTGATACTTTTATTCAGCCAAAATTAATTCCCGAAAATATGCCTATTTTTTTGTGTGCTACTGTGATTTCTCCCCTTAAGGCGTTACCCCCACTTGTAGCGCAAAAAAGGCCTTTTTCATGAATTTTTTTAAAGAAAACTACAAAACTTTTTTAATCGATCAATATACCATCTTAAAGAAAACATCTTGAAGAACTTTCAGTAATTTTTTTATTGAAAAATATTACATTGTTTAGTGGCAAATGGCCGTCAATGAAATAATGTTTTTATATACACGGTTTGCGGTGACCAACATTGCGGCGAAGTGGATCATCTGAAAAAAAAAATGCGGATGGATTTAGTCAAATATAAGTATAAATTAGTCTTTCATCGAAGGATTTTAAAAAATATTCATTTTTCACAAAATGGCAGACAGTCAAAGTTAATGGTTCGATTTTAACGAAAAAAAACGGTCGTTTTTTGGCTATAAAACGGCCATTTTTTTTCGAAAAAAAAATCGAACGATTAAAGACTACATTTTTATGTATTAAATAAGCCTGCAAAATTTCAAGAAGATCGGTTCATTAGTGTTCGAGTAATCTTGGTCACCGACTTCAGAAATGCCATTTTGAGAAAAACGCGTTTAAAGTTTCAATTTCCGGTTGTTTACACAACGGATTCTTCTCTTTCAACACTCATATCTCAGTCAATTTTGTTCGGATCGACTTGAAATTTTCAGGACATATTCTCAGATACTTATACTTCAAAAAAATGCAATAAAAAAAATCGATTTTTTCAAAATCGCAAGTGGGGGTAACCCCTTAAATCTTAAATAAAAAGTGAGCATTACAATGATCATCCACGTTAATAGTAGAGAGAATATCAGATATCCAATGAAATATCCATGGAGAGAATATCGGATTTTCAACTGATTAGAACAGATACTACACTTTGATCTTAGCCACAGGCTAAGAAGCGATACTCTTCAGAGTTTCTCCAGCGTTTAAGTAGATTTTCGGTTCGCGCTACGCTTACGAGAAACGAGCGCACGTGCGGCGTCTAGCGGTTACTCCGAGAACTACGGGTTTCCTCACACTTATAATTTCGATGGCGCTCGGCCATGATTTGGTTGAATTTTTTCAACCGAACGTGCATGAAACTGATTTTACTTTCGCATAATTTTTTAACCAATTCAGACATTTGCTTAATATTTTTCAATCAAAATAAAATGTTAATACTTTAACGACTAATGTACTTAAGGGGGGATTGTCTTTTTTTTCGCAAAATTTACCGCTTTTTGGGAATTTTTTTATGAAGAAAGTATACAACGGAAAACTTGTGAAACTTGGCATATAGTTTTATTGATCTGTTTACTACATACAAAAAAATGTTTAAACAATTTTATCAAAAAATCCGCCTCCCACCCCCCTCGACGCGCGATGGTCCTTTTTTGATGGTGTGCACGATTACAACCTTCACGTTCATCCTGCAACAAAAACCCAAAAAGCATTTTACTTTAGACACATATAGCTATCGTTTGATGAAGAGGAAAAAAATTGACGATTTGGTGACGTTTTGAACTTGAAGTATCGATTTTTCGAAAAAAATTGATCGATTTTTTGTTATAAATAAAAAACTATTAAACGTATTGCTTTTTTGCTTCATCAAACGATAAAAGGATGTCAGCTGAGCATTCTGTCCAAATTTGAAGGCAATCGGTTGAATAGTTTTTGAGAAATCGTGCACACCATCAAAAAAGGACCATCGCGCGTCGAGGGGGGTGG
>OZ023314.1:3353418-3363418 GCA_964007375.1 Ophion obscuratus | reverse complement strand
TTATTTTTTTTTCTATTCATCTTATTTAATTTTTAGTAAAACATGCATGATTATTCTGAAGATTTGTATTATTAGATTGTTTTTGATATTAGTAATTGATTAAAATTGCATTATATTTTTTCTAGTTATTGAATCTTATTATTCCAATGTTATTATGCTGTGTGTGTGTGTGTGTATATATATATATATATATATATATATATATATATATATATATATATATATATATATATATTAGACTGATTCAAAAAAACAATTTTTTTCTGGATTCTCGTGCTATTGTTGGGCACTGATAAAACAAAATTTCTCTAAAAAGATGGGCGCGGTCACTCAATTTTTAGAGGTGGCTATCTAGACTTTTTTGTATTTGAATTTTTTTTAACGAACGTATTGCATTTAAACATAGTCATGGCTTCGGATTACGGATAAAAATCGGAAAAGTTTTGAGTTTGTTCTTTTACAAGCATAACAGAGAAAAACTGACCATACGTCGAAGTGCACACGAAACGATGAAAGAAATTTTCGAACAATGGAAATGTGCTGAAATTCCAACGCGTCGATTGAATAACGCAATCTTGAAATCAATAAAACTCCATCTAGTCTGGAAACAACTTTAAAAAAATCGAGTTAAAAAGAATTTGCCGTCACAAATATCGAAGGAGCGTAAATTTAAGAGAGATTTGGACAAACTGTTCAACGTTGCACATTTTCGTTCTGCCCAAAATGTTAACGAACTTGAGAATGGCTGGGAAGAAATGTAAATGAGTTTGAAGATAATATAAGCGTAGCATTTTGAAAACGTAAATATACGATTTATGAATAAAAGCTTATAATTTAATTTTTCGTAAAAAGTGCGAAATGTTAATGCGGATAAATAAATCTACATGAATAACGAGAGTAGTATAGACGCCATTATTGATCTACCTGAATTTGAATTGTGAATATTGCACCCTTTTCAAATTGTTAGAGTTTATTTTTGTTACGAAACAGCTGCTGGATGTGATTTTTATCCGTAATCCGAAGCCATGACTATGCTTAAATGCAATATGTTTGTTAAAAAAAAATTCAAATACAAAAAAGTCGAGATAGCCACCTCTAAAAATTGAGTGACCGCGCCCATCTTTTTAGAGAAATTTTGTTTTATCAGTGCCCAACAATAGCACGAGAATCCAGAAAAAAAATTTTTTTTTGAATCAGTCTAATATATATATATATATATATATATATATATATATATATATATATATATACTAGGGTGACCGTTATATTGGCTTCGATAAAAAAATTTAACGTCTAGCAAAAAACTAATCAAGATATGAACAAAAAAATCTGTTTAAAATTTGGACGCGCTGGGATAAGGAGAACACGTGCCACCTAGCAGTTTAATTTTCAAAAATAAATGCATTTTTTTAATGGCCGCACTGAAATATTCATTAGTCTCGTAATATTAATTAAAAAATCTGGAATTGGGTATATTGATTGTACATATTAAGAGGTACAAAATATATTATTTACTGATTTTTTTCCATCAATAATGTAGAGTCGGGAGTAGGTTGAAAAATTAATAGAAAATTTGAAACCGGACTTGGCGGTTTGGTCATATTTTGGCGGGAAATCGAAGCCGTGAATTGATTATCGGAGCGGATTTTTTATGCAAATAATAATATAATAATCGTGTATCGAATGCTTCAAAATGAATTTTTTTTTCTCGAGCCTGCGAGAAGATTTTCCAACTGTAGTGGCGATAATACAAAATATATTGCAGACAAATAGTTCGAAATTTGGTCGTGGCGCTTCATCCGCTCATTTTTACCGACCGAGCATTATCGACCGAGTTGGTTTGCCATTGTTGGACATAGAAAAAAAATATAACACGTGAAATCTTTACGATTTTGCAAATTTATTTCGATTTTACGATGCGGTTCCAAACGGTATCAGGTTTTCCAGTCAGACTTTACTTTTCTGCTCGATAAAGACGTTGATTTCTTTATTAGTCCCGAATCTGTGGCGTTTTTTCAATGATTTAAAATTTATTGTACTTTTCTCGACACCGATGTATCTGTTTGGGACTCGAACGAGAGTTATCAAACGGGCGCGCAATTGATAAAAAAAAATAAGAGTCTGTAATGATATAGCGGAGCGAGGGATCAAACTGATCACTGATTATAAAAATCGATTGACTCATGATGAAGATCAAATACAATTTGTTCTTCAAGTTGTCAAAATAACGGCAACCCTAATATATACCCAAACCCAAACCCAAACAAACCTAAACCTAAACCTAAAAACTATTCCGCGTCGACAAAAATCCCTTTACGAGTTGTCTCACAATATTAAAAAGAAGGTTTGTGCTAAATTTCCGCTCGATCGGAGGTTGGGATTTTTTGGAACCTTATCCTTAGATTAATACTAATTAGTATGCCCGCAAGTGAGATTTACTAATATTTATAAATTAATTTCAATCTCATTAGAAGTGATCTGATATTGAATAACTTGAATAGAATATGTTAAATTATATTGAATATTATATGATTCCATATGAACATATAGAATATCGTATGGTACAACTACATAGATATTAATGATGATTATTTTCATTGATTGACGTTGTATTAGATTATCCAGGGTGGCAACTATAAAGGAGGCCATGCGTTTTTTCAATGATGTGGCGCGGAGATTTCGTGATCGAGAAAAATACTATGATTAATGGTTTTTAAGTCTTCTTCGAGGAAAAATATAGCGTATTTTTCGGCTGAGTTGTATTTGCCAGAAAAATTGAGCATTCTGAAAAAAAAAATCGAAATTTCATTTTGAGTTCAGCGGAATGAAGATAATTAAATTCCGAATACTAAGCACCCATGAAAAAGTTTCTTCTTAATGAAAATAAATTCCCTTCATCCACTTTAAAATTCGATCATTTTTTTCTCGATGACGGGATGAGCAAAAAAAAGTTTTTCCGACTTTTTTGTCCACTAGATTATATATTTGGGGTTTGGAAATATCGGTTTTATTACGCATACATTGATCTTATTTCGTGTACATTTTTATTTAAAGTATTAATAATTAGCAACGTTATTGTGGTATAGCCGGATCAATAACTTGACAATAGTTGGTCTGAAAAATGAAAATAAAAAAGTTTCATAATATATATGAATGTAGTTCTTGTTGTACGTAGCAGTTTTTCGAAACAAAAATCACGATATAGCGGGTGTCAAAAAATTGTTCAATTTTGACGAAATTTTTACTTATAATCGGGGGCTTACGAAATACCGAATTAAAAAAAAACGGCAACGTGCAACGATAGCTACTGCAATTTAGTACAGTCGTGCTGTCGTTGAAAAAACATGGAATCGGAGAAAATTAGAAGACGGCTAGTTTTTTGACAGGTGTTTTTGTAGGTGCCGCGGGTGCTAAATCCAAGTTTGCCTAAAAATCGGAGTGTAGGGTTCTTTTTTAGGGGATGAAAAGAGAAGGGGGTGGTTTAACGCCAAACTACAACCCCTACGATGTCGGCGCCGTGAGACAAAATGTTCAGAAAAATCCGGGCTTTAGTTTTGTCCACAGCGCCGAAGTTGTGGAAGTTCATTTTGGGGGTGAAAAAGTGGGGTGAAATTTTGAAAAATCAGTTTTCATTCAATAACTCTTTAAAAAAAAATTGTACAGTTTTGTTCAAATGGGAACGCTGTAGCCCTTGAAAAGACGCGTCGATCGAGCATTTGATCATCACTCTCCGATAATATCTTTATCCCAAAAAAATGGTTAAAAAACCAAAGGAAAATTGTTTATTGAATAACTCAAAAACAATCGGTTTTTCGGGCATGGTTCAAACGTACGAAATGTAGAGAATAATTTTCCCCATATTTTCGTTGCTATGGACCACCCTTGAATTTTGATTGTCCAACCCCTCTCGGGGGTGGAACATTCAAAATGAAATTCTGGGAAAACTATTGACCGCACGAATTCGCCGCCGTGGAAGAATTTGTAGCTTGAACCCTCAGCTACATTTTTGTCCAAAGCGCCAAACTCGTATCTCTTTAGTTTCGGTCAATAGTTTTCGCAGAATTTCATTTTGAATTTTCCACCCCTGAGAGGGGTTCGAAAAAGCAAAATTCAAGGGATGTCCATAGGAACGAAAATATAGAGAAAATTATTCTCTACATTTCGTACGTTTGAACCATCCCCGAAAAATCGATTGTTTTTGAGTTATTCAATAAACAATTTTTTTGTTAATTCTTCAACAATTCTTTTGGGGGTGAAGATATTATTGGAGAAGGTTGATCGAATACTCGATCGACGCGTCTTTTCAAGGGCTACAACGTTTCCATTTGAACAAAAATTGTATGAATTTGTCCTAAAGAGTTATCGAATGAAAACTGATTTTTCAAAATTTCACCCCACTTTTTCACCCCTAAAATGAACTTCCACGACTTTGGCGCTATGGACAAAAATAAAACCCGGATTTTTCTGAACATTTTGTCTCCTGGCGCCGACCTCGTGGGAGTTGTAGTTTGGAATTAATCCACCCCCAACCCCTCAAAAAAACCCTACACCCCTATTTTTAGGCAAACTTGGTTTTAACACCCGTGGCGCCTACAAAATCACCTGTCAAAAAACTAGCCTTCTTCTATTTTTTTCCGATTCCAGTTTACAGCACGACTGTACTAATTGCGGGATTTTTTTTTTTTTTAAATTGAAAATCGGACAATTATAGCTAGAGTTATAATTCTGGCCGCGTTGAGAAAAGTCGTTTCGAGAAAAACGCGAATGGCAGTTTTAGCATGCGTAAGTCGTTGCGCTACCTGCGCTCACTTAATCGTCTGTAACTTGGTTAATTTTCTATATTTTAACTCGATTTTTTAAAAACATATTCTTGAATTTGTATATTTTGAGAAAATGCAAAAAAATCGTTTCCTTCGACCCGTCACAGTCGTGTCCCGCCTCGCAATCATACACTTTCATGTAAAAAAAAATTGAAAACCTGCACACGTTTCCTCAGAGGAAATTCACGGAAATTCCTTTTTTGCGGCTACGAGGTGAGACCCGGTAATTATCTTCATTCTGCAGTATACTCAAAATGAAATTTCGATTTTTTTCAGTTTGCTCCATTTTTCAGGCAAATACTACTCGTCACAGAAATATGCTGTATTTCTTTCGAAAAAAACAACTTGAAAACGATTGCAAATTATATTTTTCTCAGTTGCAATGTCTTCGCGCAAGGCCCTTGAAAAGCACATGGCCGCCTTATAATTGTCACCCTGTATGTACGTACGTATTTATTTTTAAGGTTCGCTCTCGTAGGGCTTGAACAAATTTCCTTAAAAATTAACTTGTTATACTATATAAAATAAATAGTTAAATAGGTAAAAAAAAAGTTGATCGCGCCGCCCTCTAAAACGGTTCCAAATAATAAAGAAAAAATCTACGCGAAGCCCCGGCTATGTCCGTTAAGAGGAAGGCGTGCCTGTAAGCATGAACTTAAATTTAAATATCAATTTTTCTTCATGATTGGAGAAAGGCCATAGCCGGGTAAGTGGGGAAAAATTGCCCCCGCATTTTTTCCAGAAATTCGGAGTATAGTCTGAGGTATAAAAAAAACAAATTTTCTGAAAATTTCACGGCCGCCAACGCGATGGTTTTAGAAAAATGAATTTTTTTTTAAATATCAAAAAAAAAGTCCGAAAACGGTACAGTGGATCGATTTGATTTTTTTTTGGTACTTGTTCCGATCAAACGTGTTACGAAATAAAATTATAGAATATCTTACGAAAGATTGAGGTTTAAAAAAAAATAATGTTCCTTGTTTGATTATTTTTTACTATAATCCACTTGGGGTACAATAACGACATTTTTTTCATATAATCTTTGGGCACCTTATAAGATTATATAATTTTTTCAAAATGATCGGCTTGGTACGCCACAGTGAAAAAAAGAAACAGACTTTATTGATATATTTTAGTTATATATCTATATAACTAATTTTGAAAAAAATATATAATCTAATAAGGTGCCCAAAGATTGTATGAAAAAATGTTCGCTATTGTACCCCAAGTGGATTATAGTAAAAAATAATAAAACAAGAAACATTATTTTTTTTTAAACCTCAATCTTTCGCAAGATGTTCTATAATTCTATTTCGTAACACGTTTGATCGGGACAAGTACCAAAAAAAAATCAAATCGATTCACTGTACCGTTTCCGGAAAATTTTTTTTTGATATTTAAAAAAAATTCATTTTTCTAAAACCATTGCGTTGACGGGCATGAAATTTTCAGAAAATTGGTTTTTTTTTATACCTCAGAATATACTCCAAATTTCACTAGAAAAAATGCGGGGGCAATTTTCCCCTACTTACCCGGCTATGGCCTTTCGATCTTTTAAATTTGGTTTATTTGTCAATTTTTCAACACGATATTTCTGTGGTTTAAATAAATAAATTCGTACTGAACGAACTAGTATCGATATCTTATGTGTACATTTTTTAAATATTATGTTCTTTTCCGACCAACTGGATGACTTGTGCGAATAAATAATTTCTTTGTTTTCAATAAAACGAACAAGCTTGCCAAATTTAAAATCCTCCCAAGTTTAAAATGTCCCTATACATTTTTGCGAAAGTAATTTTCAAATACATTTTTTATCCACAGCACTGGAAGTCTGATCTCAGTGAAATATTAATATGTTTTGTATCTCAGCATGCAAGGAATATTTCTAACCAAATTAAAAAAAAACAATTCTGGCCAATCCGGAAGTTCGATGTGAATGGTTTATCGTGAGTTTATATCACAGTGACAGCAGCTAAATCGAACTATTGTTCCAAAATAATAGGATGGTAAAATTGAACGCTCATCAAATCTAGTATGAAGGATCTTATTATTTGATCTGTATATTGAATACATTTGTTGTGCTATTGAATACAATAGCTTCGGAAAGTTAAAAAGAATGACAAATAAACTAGATTAAAAAATCGAAGTTTCTCCAATGATGAAGTAAAATTGATATTTAAATTTAAGTTTATGCTTTTTTTTTATTATTTGGAACCGTTTTGGAGGGCGGCGCGATCAATTTTCGTTTGACCCATATCAAAGGCCACCCTAATATATATATGCATATGTGGTTTGAAAAAATCGATTTTTTTTCTCAACGGAAAATTGAAGTATGTTAAGAAAAGGAAAGTTTTGCAATATTTGAGGGTTCTAAACATTTTTTTAGTTAGTGCTCAAACGCCTTTTTCATGTTTTTTTTTCATGATTATCGGAGTATTTTTTTTTGTACCATAAACAATTTGTAGTTGCATATTAAGAATCAATACATGCAATTCGGTTGTGAAAATTACATCAACCACTTGATGAGCGAGAACACGGTGTTTGCATCACTGAACGTCTAACAAGTACTTATGCGTGTTTTTTGACTAATATGTTGTTTTGGAGTAAGAAAACGAAGTCATACGGATCCGAGAGATACAAACCGCAGCGCTGTTGACGCTACTGCACCTTTGTTTCTATGGCTGTCCGTGAGTTCTTTTCGCGATTCATCTGACTGTTTCCAATAGTTGCTGTATTCAGCTACGTTACAATACGCGTAAAAATAAAAAAGTATCCTTTTTGCGAGAAGGGAAATTTTTATTCGGCTCGATCTTCGAAGTAATAACGTAAGTTTTTCAACAATCCCATACTGTGACCCAAAATACATATTTTTCAAAACATCGTTTGGAATTATTATTTTAATCAAATCTACTCGAAATAAAAACGACCTGTTTATGTTAACTTAGAAAATGCTACAGAGCATAAAAAGTTACGAGAAAATTATATTATTATGGTGTCTATTGGCGGGGAAAAAAAATGTACGAAAAATAGAAGAAAACAAATTAAAGGTCGTTTGAGCACTAACTGAAAAAATGTTTAGACCTCTCAAATTTTGTATAAATTACGGTTTCATAACGTAGTAACATTTTCCGTTGAGTGCCACGAAAGATTTTTTTTTAACCACCCTAATATATACTGGGTGAGGCACGAAAGTGTTCCAGAGCAATAGCACTCTAACTATTGATCATATCCAAAAACGTAAATCATAAAAAAAACATCAAGGGGTCAAGGTCGTTCTAGGTCGTTCAAGGTCACCTATTAAAATGAAATACAAATATAAATATCTCCGATATTTAGATTTGTATTGCGTTTTAATGGGTGACCTTGAATGACCTTTAACGACAAATCTAAATGTCTCGGATCACTACCAAATATTTGGTAGTGATCCGCGATAGTTAGATTTGTATTTTATTTTCATAGGTGACCTTGAATGACCTTGAACGACTTTGACCACCTGATGTTTTCTATGCTGCTTGAGGTGGTCCATAAGATGGTTGAAAAAAAATGTACCATTCCATTTGAAAAAGTGGAGTTGACCTTGACGTAGCTTCAGCGCCTCCACCGATAAAAAATAGGGTCGTCCAGTATGACGGCCCTCTCGAACACTGAAACTTTTGTCTGAAACATTTTTGGATATGATCAATTGTTTGAGTGCTATTGGTCTGTAACACTTGATAGGCCCCACACTGCATATATTAATGAATTCATTATCCATATCATCCATTCATTATTTATGATACTGAAGTTTGCATCGTTGGAGGGCAAACTAGTAATAATAGTATTTATTTTTACCCCTGACAAAATTGTCTTATTTCTAAATTTATACTCTACTGCCGTTTTGCTTTTAGTTTCCTCTCGCAATTCTGTGCGACCATCGTCTGTATCTTTTTGTCCATTTGTTTTCCCTCTTCATCTTCTATCCATTTTTCCAGATTTTCTGCTATTTATTTTTAATTTTTTTCCTTGGTTTTTTGCACATACATATACGCACTAAGTTTTCCACTTATGTTTTACAAACGATGCACTTGTTATCACCATATCCCTTTTGCCTTCTTTCTTTACATTTCTACATCTTAATATTGCCAAATTTTTTTGTTTGTTTCGCCCACTATAATTAAATCCTCCCAATACTTCAAGTCTCTGTGCTATTTTTCCTGTTTTTGTATTCTAGGGCAATACAATTGCCTAGTTTTTGTCATGGGCAATTCGATTTTTCTATTTCGGATTTCATGGTCGACGGAATGAAACTCATTTTTTTTCTTTAGATGCACAATTTTAATGGCAGATCAAAACTACGATAAACTATTTTAAGATCCTCATTTTTTTCAAAAGACCTAAAACCTGTCTCTGTCGAAAATTATTTTGTACAACGATGGTAATGAAGAAAAAGGAAAAGAAAAAGAATTTCCGTTGCATTCCAACGATGCAAACTTCGATAGCATAAATATGTTCATCAGCGAATAAAAAGGACAGTATATCGTTCAACATTCGTCGCTGTCTTGCTCCATCCTCGTCAAGAGGCCCAACTAAATTAAGGGGTCTCCTCACTTGAGACGCTAAAATAGGCTATTTTCAGGATTTTTGGATATATTTATATTATAGATATTGATACAAAAGTTGTTACAATTAATAAATACACTTTCGAAATACATTAAACATTTTTTTAATGCATTCATGTACCGCAAATAAACTTTAAACGCGTTTTTTTTCGAAACAACGTTTTACGACGGTTTGTCGATAAATCTTCGAAACTACTGAACCGATCCTTATGAAATTTTAACCACATATTCTTTACAACTACAGCTATAGTGCATATCAAGGATTAAAAAAAAAATTGCTTTTTTTGCCATAAACGTTGGAAAAAACACGTTTTTTCTTGTTTTTTCGAAAAAGTGTATTTATCAAGTGTAACATCTTTTAAATCTTTAAATTAAACTTTAAATTAAAGTGTATCTATTAAGTGTAACAACTTTAAATTAAAATTTTCCTTCCTCGCGAATATTCTCGTCGTTCAGTTCGTGCAATTCTGGCCGCTGGACTGAAAAATATTGGAGAAAAAAATGACCCCGGATTGATTAGATCCAACATTGGGGCATGGCAACGAACAATTAATTGAAAAAGATTGAAATTTCGACTAT
>OZ023314.1:3333418-3348418 GCA_964007375.1 Ophion obscuratus | reverse complement strand
ACTGATTGTGAGAAGAGCACTCAATTCCCTCCATCCGTCTGACACTTCACAAAAATCGTCACAACTCGGTCAATTTTTCGAAGTTTTGTAAAATATTTTTTTCAAATTACAATTAAGCCCTTAGGCTATAAAACTATGCAATTTTTTCACTAATACAAAACTATGCAAACTTATGCAGATACTTCAAGTACAGTTCCATTTATTGTGAGAAGAGCACTAATTCCTTACATCCATCGGACCCTCAACGAAAATCGTCACAACTCCGTCAATTTTTTTAATTTTTACACAATCTTTGTCGCAAATTAAAATTCACACCCTAGGCTATAAAACTACGAAATGAAAATGGTATTTTTGAAATTTCAAGATTACCCAAATACGAGCAATCCTTAATAAAAGGTAAACGAAAAATGACAAAGCACCCCCCCCCCCCCTTTCATGTGAAGACAAAGACGATACAGCCATACCCCCGGATCCACGAGACACAACAATAGCGAGAAAAGATCCGATATGTGAATGCAATTAAACCGGTCGGAAGCGTCGTATGACGCAGTGTGTGCTCGCTGCTTCGCGCCAAGTACAATATTAATATATTATATTGGATACGGATGAGAGGTGGGCGCGCGAGTAAGCGCGAGCGGGGTGCAAGGATCGTGTAGGATGATAGGGGGTGTGGGAGAAACGGGATGCTGGGCGAAATTGGTACAGAGGATCGTCTCCCTCGCAGTTGTATACGCTCGGGGCATGCGGACTCTCGTTTAATTTGCCCGAATTGCTTCACGCCTCGGTAGACCCGCCCATCCGAGTCGAGGTGATGCTGCCTGTGTCGCTGCTGCACACTGCTGTACCCCTAGATGTACCGCCGACTCTCCCTGGTGTACGCTGGATGAATTCTGCTTGCTCGCTGCCCGTTCTCGTCTATCCTCGCGCGTGTACAGGGCGACTCAAAAAAAGCTTTCCAAGCTCCTATCTCGAAAACTACGAATCGCGTGAAAAAATGTTTTCGATGAAACTTATTCAGTTCAACAAGAGAAAAAAGACAGGCACGTCAACTTGACCTTGGATATAAACGCCAAGGTCATTTGAAGGTCAACTTCGAATTTTCCAAGCACAACCCTCATTTTTTATCGGGTACCCTTGAAGCTTGTCTCAAGAGCTTTTCAAAACACTGTAGATAAGTATTTTTTCATCGCGTCATTTTTCAGTTATGAGTGTTGAAAAAAAACTCGATGGGTAAAAATTTATCGATACCGTTTCGAAAGGCTCTCGAGGTGAGCTTTAAGAATGTGGAATAAAAAATAAAAGTTGTCGCGCTAATTTCCAAGTTGACCTTGGAATGACCTTGGTGGTTGTATCCAAGGTCAAATTGACATGACCATATTTTTCTCCTTCTTAAACGGAGCAATTTTCATTTGACACATTTTCGTTTGTAATTCGTCGTTTACGAGATACAAGCTCGGAACACTTTATATGGAACAGCCTGTATAGGTGTACGTGTTTGTTGTAAATGAGTCTGTAGTGCACGGTTGTATGGGAGGATGCGAGTGTGTACGTTCTATTTGAAGCGGAACGTCGATTTATCACAAGGACGATGCACCTGATCGACTGCGAAAAGAAAAACGAAGAAAATAAAAAGCACTTAGCGAACAAATAAAGCTCGAGGGGTAAATAGGACGGTCAACTTTCAAGACCATCCCCGTACGGGATAAATGTTGACCGGAAGTGGACGACGAGCTTATGCGCTCGTACGTCACTTCCGGTAAAAGCGAAAAACCAACGGAAGTCTAGAAAACCGAATTTCCGTTGTTGCAGTTGGCGTTTTTATTATTATTTCGGCGGATGGTGTGAGGGGGGGGGGGGTGGGTGGATATCGCTCCGTTAGTGCGGATAACACGTTTCATCCATGAATGAGGAAGAGTGATAGTTTTTTTTTTGCGGATCGCGTTACTGGGGTAACGAATTTAATTGAAAACCTGGTACTTTCACACGACTTTCTTACGGGAGATGCTTCCATCGGGCTTCCGATCCAAAGCTGCGGAGAGACTCTCATTTTAGTTTGCCGATTATTAGTTGTAACGGGTATGCGTAAGCTCGGGGAAAAATAGATCCATTTTAAAAATTTTTTTGCGATGTGAGTTTTGGAATGACGGCGATTGGATTTTACACGCAATTGATACATGGCCTTGCCAAGTTTGAGTTTTATTTTCATAAAAAAATATTGATAACTAATGAGGTTATTATTGTTTTAACGAAATGCCGCCGTGGCTGCGCCGTGGTAGTTAGACTCATGTGGGATTAAAAATTAAAAAATGTGCTGTGACTATGATTATCGAGCTTTCGTATACCGAACACTTTATGAAATTTTGTAAAGTAAGAAAATGAAGCAAGCTGTAGAAAAAAATCGATTATCGACGCAACAAAACGACTTTAATAATTTGTTATTAACAAATTGGTGCACATATGGAGAAAATCGTCCGGCCATACGACTGTAAATGTTGTGAACTATGCTCCGTCCGAATTTAAAGGCAATCGGATGCATAGATTCTGAGATACGATACTTGAGAAAATAATCTCGAGAAAACGGTACATTTTTTCACAAAAGTCCTTATGCCTCCGTCAGTTTTGGGAATTTTTACGAAATTTTCGTTGCAAATTAAAATAAAAACGCAAGGTACAAAAACTATGGAGTAGGAAAAATCGTAATTTTGGAACGTCAAACTTATGCAGACACTTCAAATACACTCGCACTGATTGTGAGAAAAACACTCACTTCCTACGTCCATCTGACCGTTCACAAAAATGTCACAACTCGCTCAATTCTTCGAAGTCTCACAAAATCTTTGTTGCAAATGTGAGTAAAGAGCTAGGGTATAAAACTATGCAATGGAGGCACTTTAAATACACTCCCACTGATTGAGAAAAGAGAACTCATTTTCTATATCCATCTGGCCCTGCACAAAACTCGTCACAACTTGTTGCAAATTTGAGGCCCTAGGCTATAAAAGTATGCAATACGAAAAATTGTACTTTTGGAGCGTCAAGCTTATTACAGACACTTCAAATACACTTCCACTGATTGTGAGACGAGCACTCATTTCCTGCATTCATCTAGCCCTTCATAAAATCGTCACAACTCGATCAGTTTTTCGAATTCTTAAAAAATCTTTGTCGACACATCTGAGTCAAGACCTAGGTTATAAAAATATGCAGTACGAAAAATCGTAATTTTGGAACGTCAAACTCATGCAGGCATTTGAAATATACTCGCACTAATTGTGACAACAGCACTCATTTCCTACACCCATCTGACCCTGCACAAAAGTCGTCACAACTTGTTGCAAATTTGAGTGAAGGCTATAAAAAAGCTATAAAAGTATGCAATACGAAAAATTGTAATTATGGAACGTCAAACTCATGCAGGCACTTCAAATACACTCCCACTGATTGTGAGAAGAGCACTCATTTCCTACATCCATCTGGCCCTACCGAAAGGTCGTCACAACTTGCTGCAAATTTGAGTGAAGGCTATAAATAAGCTATAAAACTATGCAATACGAAAAAACGTAATTTTGGGACGTCAAACTTATGCAGACACTTCAAATACACTCCCACTAATTATCACAACAGCACTCATTTCCTACATCCATCTGACCCTGCACAAAAGTCGTCACAACTTGTTGCAAATTTGAGTGAAGGCTATTAAGTTTTATAAAAGCTATAAAACTATGCAATACGAAAAATCGTAACTTTGGAACGTCAAACTCATGCAGGCACTTCAAATACACTTCCACTAATTGTGACAACAGCACTCATTTCCTACACCTATCTGACCCTCCACAAAAGTCGTCACAACTTGTTGCAAATTTGAGTGAAGGCTATAAAAAAGCTATAAAACTATGCAGTACGAAAAATCTTAATTTTGGAACGTCAAACTTATGCAGACACTTCAAATACACTTCTATTGATTGTGAGAAGAGCACTCATTCCCTGCATCCATCTAACCCTTCACAAAATCGTCACAACATACTTAATTTTTCGAATTCTTACAAAATCTTTGTTGCAAATTTGAGTCAAGACCTAGGTTATAAAAATATGCAGTGCGAAAAATCGTAATTTTGGAACGTCAAACTCATGCAGGCACTTCAAATACACTCCCACTGGTTGTGAAAAAGTACTCATTTCACAAAACTCTTCACAAAAATCCTCATAACTCCGTCAACTTTAGGAATTTTCACAAAATCCTTTTTGCAAATTAACCTCAGGACCCCAGTCTATAAAACTGCGAAAAATTTGTAATTTCAAAATTTCCATCCCTCAAACGGGACACCCCGTATACGAACGCGCAGCGATTGAGAGGACGAGAATAACACCGTTTTCAACATTGCGCTCCCCCAGCCCCGGCGCGTCTATATATCGTGTACTCGAACGGCCCAACGAGCGCGAATGAATGAATGAACGATCCAGCGAGGAACGGCGCCGTACGCCAAGCGGAATTGATGCGATTCCGTCACGGGAAAAGAGGAAGAAGAGACCGAGAACGAGAAGAAGAAAGGGCCGGGACGCACTGAAGAATAAGTTTTCGACATTCCACCGAATAATAAGATCCAAATTGCTTGTATAATTCACTCGACTCGGGGCGTGTAATTGAGATTTTTTGATTCGCCGTTACCAACCAGTCGCCAACGTCGAGCGTATTAGGGGAAATCGACGAGCAATGGGCCGGGGCGGGGGGGGGGGGGTCGTTTATATCTTCGAGCTTTGCCTCGGCAGAGTCCTTCACAAGGAGAGACATTTTTTAAGGGGCTATACCGGTGTGACACTTTAAAAAAATCGATTTTTTTTGCCGTTTTCGACAGTTTATACTTTCATTTATATCAATATCATTTGATGTTACAAAAATCGATAGTTAAATCTTTAAACGCGTTTTTCTCGAAATTAGATATTTCAAATTTGCTGACATTGTAACTCAAATAGCAATTATCCGATTGACTTGAAATTTTCACTGAGTACTCTTGAATATATTTACTCTACAATGACGTAGGATATTTTTGATTGGATGAAAATTGACGATTTGACATTGAAAAAAACGACCATTTTATAAGCAACAAAACAGACTTTTTTCACAACTACGCCATTTTGTTAGATTTTGATATTTTTCGAAAATCCTACGTCATTGTACAGGAAATACCTTCCAGTTGAACGACATTTTTTCCTTTCGCGGTTTCGGCTACTCAATCGGCCGGAATCATGTCAGCAGTGGAGGAACTTTTTTTTTGGCGCCTCCGAAGGCAGCGGTTAAGTCGCGTGGATCTCAATATTTTTCTATGAACAAAATATGTAATATAGGTCAAATATAGCCAAATATATTATTAATTTTCTGAAACATTTAATTGAGTTTAATTTGAGTTTAATTGAGTTAATTGAGTTAATATTTAATTTACGTTAAATTTAATCAGTTAATCGAGTTAATCGAGTTAGTTGAGTTAATAATTAAGTTAAATTAGTTAATTAATTGAGTTAGTTGAGTTAATAATTAAGTCAGATTAGTTAATTAATTGAGTTAGTTGAGTTAATTAATTAAGTTAAATTTAATGAGTTAGTTGAGTTAATATTTAATTTACGTTAAATTTAATCAGTTAATCGAGTTAATCGAGTTAGTTGAGTTAATAATTAAGTTAAATTAGTTAATTAATTGAGTTAGTTGAGTTAATAATTAAGTCAGATTAGTTAATTAATTGAGTTAGTTGAGTTAATTAATTAAGTTAAATTTAATGAGTTAGTTGAGTTAATTGGGTTAACATTTAATGAGTTAACATTCAATTGAAACATTTAACATTTCTTCCAAAAAATTCCCGAAAATCACACAAATTTTCACCGTTCACACTGGTGTAGCCTCTTGATCCCTGGGTGGATCACTGTTCTCCAAGACTGTAGCGTTTCTAACCGGGTGGTCAGTTCATCTTTAGGCCTCGATATATTACGCAGTAGATAGCAAGTCGATGCATTTTTAGTGCAGGATATGAGCGAATTGATTTTTGATTTTCGTAACCATCGAAGGCATTGAGTGCGGACGACGAATTCGAAAGATCGCGAATTTGGAGTTCGGAGTTTTTTTTGACGATCTTATGACGGGGATTTCAAGGACCTGTTGCGATATTTTGGAACATACTCTGTGAAAATACCCCTAGTGCCAGATATATTTATATATGTTCAATTGCAATTTGAATTGGAGAAATAGAACAAAAAAATGGTATGTGAAAAAAATATTATATCCGGTGGTTGGATATGAAACCGCCCGCTGGCGATAGATGGCGTTAGTTGGACTATTTTTTCGAATGCAAAGTTGGCACTCCACATGATGATAGATCCATAGAGTTTCGCTGCAACGCCCTAGGGCACATTTTTACAAGGCATTAAGGGGTCTTCTCACTTTAGACGGTAAAAAGGCTATTTTCATGAATTTTTTTTAGGTTTATATTATAGATATTGATATAAAAGTTACACTTAATAAATACACTTTCGAAATACATTTTTTTTATTTCAATTTATTCAAGTCGCTATTTATAGACGAAAATGGCAGTTTATAGAATATCCTAAAAAAATTATAGATCTACGCTGTTGATGAAATATCGGAAATGGATCATCCGAAAGGAAAAATTAAACGGTTTTAGACTCAGCATGTTAATGGCTGTAGCGCATATCATACGATTTTTGATGTATACAAAAGTAACAAAATGGCGAACATTTTTAGAAAAAAAAAACAAAAAAAACGTGTTTTGTCACCGTTTTTGGCAAATAAATAGTCAATATCAAAATTTTAAAAAATCCTTGATATGCGCTATAAAAACGTTGTTTTTATTTTATTGAAAACCGTTGCTTCGAGAAAAACACGTTCAACGTTTGTTTGGGTGACATAAATACATGAAAATTTTTTTTTGCGTATTTCGAAAGTCTATTTATTAACGGGAGGGTAAGGGTTTCAGCGTGAAAAAAAAACACATTTTTGCGATTTTCTTCATCTATATGGATAGAGTAAATTTAATAAAACCTTTTGTACATTGTCAAGTGTCATTTTAAGAACATTCCGTGAAATTTGTACGCGGAATGCAAAAAATTCATAAAAATAGCCTTTTTCGAACGTCTAAAGTGAAAAGACTCTTCAAGGCGTTAGGCCACAGTAATGGGTTCAAAATCATGTGCGAATTTAACAAATTTTTTCCGTATGAAAAAGTGTTTCACTCATAAAATTAATTACACATCTATTTAATACGAATATCAAGCTGTTAAAAAATATATACATTTTAATTCGATGTACAAAATGGCCGACTACTAATATTTTCTTTTGTTACCTTTTTTTAAGCGCTCCGCGGCGTGACATTTAGCATCCACAGTTTTTTACCTAGAAAAAAAAATTCTCTTCAATCTACATTAGAATACCTAGATAAGTACGTACGGAATTTGAAAAATATTGTTTTATTCAAAAGTTGTAGGTATTTGAACTTAAGAAATGAACTTTCAGTGAAAAATTTCGTTATAATTGCTCACAAACTGCTCATAAAATGAAAAGTTTTCGATTAATCTAAAATTTCGTACGTACTTCTCTGCGAAATGCAATTAGGAACATAAATTTTAAATTTGAAGGAAGTCCAGTGAAAATTGTTGAAGTTATTTGTCACGCCAATTGGAAAAAAGCTGTTTCGAGAAGTTTCAAGGAGTTGGCCATTGTGTACATCGAAAAGAAAATATATATATTTTCCAACAGCTTGATATTCATACTAAATAGATGTGTAATTAATTTTATGAGTGAATCAGTTTTTCATACGAAAAAAAATTGTTAAATTCGCACATGATTTTATACCCTTTACCGTGGCCTAACCCCTTAACATCATCTATTCCGATTGTCTTTACAATGGCAAGTTTTCTTCGAAATAAGTCACACTTGCCGGACGTTATGCTCCATTATTTCCTGGCAAAGAAATCGGCCGCGCAAAAGTCATCGTTTGCTAGAGGAATTGTATGCCGAAGCTGCTGCATCGAGTACAACGTGCAAAGCGTGTTATCGCCGCTTCCAAAGTCGTGATTTCTCTATGGACAACAGGGAGCGGAAAACCAGCCAAAAGAGGGCTGTGGGAATGCGAGAACCGCCGGAGAATGGACCGGAATTGGAGAACCGTCATGACTAGTTGATTTTGCAGCACGACAACGCCGAGCCGCATGTTGCTCAACTGGTTAACGGGGTCATTCCATGTGACAGCTATATTTTTCGCTTTTTTGGGATTTTTTTTATGAACCATTAAATTACAACAGTGCCATATTTCAGGTGTTTACATTTTATTTTTTTAAAGGAAACGAGTAAAGCTTTTTGAGTGCGGTTTTTTTCTTGCTTTTATTCATGATATACAGAACGTTAAAAATTAAAAAAAAAAAAAAAAAACCAAAATGGCGGCCGTTGCAACTTCGCAAAAACAGGTCCTCAAATCGCGGGAGGTAAACGGCTGACATCACTGCCCCCTCTTTGTTGATCTGAAACACAAATTCAAAGCATATTATCAATCAGGGACCCTTTGGTCATAGAATGACGGATGGGTTTTTCGTTTCGTAAAAATTTCGGAAAATGGCGGCAATTAAAAAAAAATCGAATTTTCGCGTTTTTTCGCATAAAAAGATAAATAATAAATGCAAAAATGTATCTATCGAAAAAACGATCCGTCATTCCGTGAAGACATAATTTCTAAGTATACTCTCCAAATTTCAGGTCGATATGTTAATTACAGCGGTCAGGAGAATGTCAGCCATTTTTAAAAACGTGTTTTTGAGAAAAACGCGTTTAAAGTTTTGTAATGTGTTTCCACAAATGTGTTTATAATTACCGCTAATCGGCAATGCCTGGTCCATAGAGGCATCCCTCCTCTTCTTCTAGCTGCTCATGTTGAGCCGCTAACATCTCCCGCTGCAATTTCAACGACAAACTCTCCCTTAACACACATTTCTTAACGTTTTTAGAGTCCCTCAGAATTTTATCACACAAAAATACCGAGTTGAATCAACTTTACACCGTTCGGAAGATGTGTAAAAAAAAATTGTTTGACGGCTGCCATGATTTCGAAGGTTTTGCTCATCTGAAATTTAAAAAAAACGGCTTTTAAGGCAATCCTATCGCTTCACACTAGTCATACCACTGATCATACCCTAGACTTGTACAATTTATATTTTTAACATATGCAAAAAAAACAATAATTTGTCATAACTAAAATTTCCATGTGTAAACTGTTTAATGAATGTTCACATTTAATTAGAAAAATGAAAAAATAGTTATTTTAACGACTCGCGCAGTACTTCTAGATTTGATATTTGGCAACATTGGTTCTATCTCCGTCTCTTTTTACTCAACCAGGCGAGTTTAACCTCCATGCTCGTCAACGTCGATCTGTCAAAACAATGTCAGGTGCGGGAAATATAAAGCATTGTATTCGGGCCATGAGTGGTAAAAAGCGTGGAAAATTTGTGTCGGCGAAATATGTCGGATAAAAACGATGTACGTGTGAAAATTCGAATAAGTGAGATGAGGTTAGGACTACAGTCAGCTGTTGTCTTGCTGTCACGTCTCTTTATCGTAGCAAGTGGTAATAAATCCAATACCGGAAGTTCAAATTAAACTTGATATTACATAAAAATTAGGTCGATAAGCGTAATTTTTTCTGAGAGCATTGGATTACTACAAGTGTTAAGTATGTAAATCTGATTATTTTTACGAATCTGACGGATTTCCACTATTATATACACTTTTGTAGCGACCGGAAATTGGGTTTTTGTATATCGTCTCGGAATTCCTTCACGAAAACACCCAATTTGAACACTTTTTTCTCCGTAATTAGGTCGATAACCGACCCTGAAATTTTACACAGATGATTATTAATATATTCAGTGAAGCACGAAAAAAAATCATCAAAATCCTATGGGTTTTCTGGCGATAAGATTACCTTAATTAAAATTGAATTTTTGTCACGGTTTTCAAAATTAAGTTCCAAGTTTCTTCATTTTTTTCTCGACTTTGGCAGCTTAAAAAATAACTATGGACTATCAGAAATATTCTAGTTACGGGGAGAAATATGGATGTGCTGACTATTTGATTTCGCTCAATACAAATTGATTTCGCTCGATACAAATTTGAGCGAAATCCGTTTAGTTTTTGAGTATATAGTGTATTTAGCATTTTAGTATTTCAGCATTTAGCAAGTTTTTGAGTATTTTACTATAGTTTTTGAGATATCATGGAAGCCAATTTGAAAAATAGTTTTGAAAAAAACGCGTTTAAAAGTTCAAGTACGATTTACACAGAGAAAATGTTGACGCATCATTAGCCTGCTATGCTAGGTTTATATAACAAAAAAACATTTTTTGCCATCTGAGAAGCAAAAGAAAATTTTCAATTTCTCGGTCCTGTCACTTCGGATGACCACCTTGAGAAGTACTTTGTAGGAGTGAACTGGGAAATCCTAGCCCACCCGCCATATTCCCCAGACATCGTTCCTTCCGATCACCATTTGTTACTGTCGATGCAGCAAGCCCTTACGGCTTAGCACTTCACCTCGTACGAAGGAATAAAAAAATAGCTGGATGACTGGATCGCCTCTAACGAATCAAGCAACACTGCTCAATATAATAATTGTTTATTCGAACAAAATAGCTATATTGATGTATGTACATAACAGTCCATAATAATTTAGTCATTTATGAAAAAAATATTAAAAAAACAAGAATGATTTTATATAATGAATAATTAATAGCTTGTCAAAAAATAAAATTACCTCTTATATTAACCCTTAATAGTCACACTGGGTCCACGGGACCCACACAAATTATTTTGATGCCGTACAACTTTTTTTCCCCAATAAAACAGCGTTTTACTTTTTCCTTCTAAATCGCACCTGCGTTGGATGAAATAAATATACTTTTTGAAAAGTCCACGGAAACCGCTATGATTACAAAACCATTTTTTATTTTTTATTTTGTCAATAATTACAAGAGTTACAACAACTTTTGTAAAAAAAAGTCATTTTTCACGTTTTTTATGGCATAATTTTTTTTCATATTTAAAATTTAATTTTTGATGTCTAACCAATATCCTTGTATTAAACAAGGTTCAAATTATACCTCACTATTTTTTCATATCGCTCAATGCATTATTTCATTATTAATCACAATTTAAAAACGCCTGGGTCCTATGGACCCAGTATGACTATAACGTGATTCTAGCTAATGTAAGTGTGACTACCAGGGTCTCTTAAAAAAAAATAGCAATAACATGAGAGGTAAACGAGTTAGTACCTAATTTTGGGAATTTTTCAAAAAATCATACTTACCATGATAACCCGAAATCCTTAGACTTTGGACTAAGGTAATCTAAGTTAGTTATGTTCTTAACGAGGTGACCTATTACCCCCTTAAGGCTTTGCATCGACCTTCCTAACACCCTGTATATATATACATATTTATTTGTTTATATGATTTATATTTTTTATATATTATTTTCATAATTTTATGAAGTTTTACATTACATTTGTTTCGACGCGATCTCTCGAATTATTGGCACACGGTCTACGAATAATGCACAGACAGGCGTGAATGCGGCGGCGAGCGAGACTCAATCAAGCGAATAAATTAGCGCCTTACGCGAAGTGAATAAATGAAAAGTCGCGCGATATAAATTCTCATTGAAAAGACGCGGCAATTGTTGCCAACCTGCAGAATTTTCTTTGCTTCGCAATTTTTAGGAGATTCGTAAGTAGTGGCCGACCGAGGTATTTTCATCAATAAATTAATTGACACATCGCGGTGGAATCGCGCGAGGTCAACGTATATTTAAAAAAGGCGCTTGGTTGACAATTAATTGGTCATAATTATGAAGAGTTCTGAATAACGTGCTTCGATAATTTGATATATGATCATTAGGGTGGCACAATTTTGACCTCTATTTTTCCCTTAGTCTCATCATTCCATTATATCGTAAGGAAAAAAAATTTTTTTTTTAGGGGATGAGGGTGGATTAATGCCAAACTACAAGCCCCACGAGGTCGGCGCCGGGAGACAAAATGTTCAGAAAAATCCGGGTTTTATTTTTGTCCCTAGCGCCGAAGTCGTGGAAGTTCATTTTGGAGGTGAAAAAGTGGGGTGAAATTTGAAAAATCAGTTTTCATTCGATAACTCTTTGGGACAAATTCATACAATTTTTGTTTGAATGGAAACGTTGTAGCCCTTGAAAAGACGCGTCGATCAAGTATTCGATCAACCCTCTCCAATGATATGTTCATCCCCAAAAGAATTGTTGAAGAATTAACAAAAAAATTGTTTATTGAATAACTCAAAAACAATCGATTTTTCGGGGATGGTTCAAATGTACGAAATGTAGAGAATAATTTTCTCTATATTTTCGTTCCTATCGACAACCCTTGAAGTTTGCTTTTTCGAACCCCTCTCAGGGGTTGAAAATTCAAAATGAAATTCTGGGAAAACTATTGATCGAAACTAAAGAGATACGAGTTTGGCGCTGTGGACAAAAATGTAGCTGAGGGTTCAAGCTACAAATTCTTCCACAGCGGCGAATTCGTGCGGTCAATAGTTTTCCCAGAATTTCATTTTGAATGTTCAACCCCCGAGAGGGGTTGGAAAATCAAAATTCAAGGGTGGTTCATAGCAACGAAAATATGAAGAAAATTATTCTCTAGATTTCATACATTTAAACCGGACCCGAAAAACCGATTGTTTTTGAGTTATTCAATAAACTATTTTTTTTTGGGTTTTTTAACCATTTTTTGGGGGTGAAGATATTATCGGAGAGTGATGATCGAATACTCGATCGACACGTCTTTTCAAGGGCTACAACGTTCCCATTTGAACAAAAAGTGTACGACTTTTTTTAAAAGAGTTATAGAATTAAAACTGATTTTTCAAAATTTCGCCCCTCTTTTTTACCCTCAAAATGAATTTCCACGACGTCAGCGCTGTGGACCATGCAGGAGAATAATTTTGTCGTGTCTGGAGTAGTAGTGGGCGCGTTTTTCCTTGAGTGCTCGGTTCAATGCCATCAATTGTGTTCGGTAGAGAGCCCCAGTACTGGCTTCGTTCGGTTTGAACAACTCATTATACGACACCAAGCTGATCCCACCAAATTCACAACATGAGTTTTTTTCCATGAATATTCGGCTTGGCTGTCGATGTTAAAGCATGGCCAGGTGGTCCCCATGATTTCCTCGTCTTTGGGTCATCGTAGTGGCTCCATTTTTCATCACCAGTGACTATACGATGCAAAGAACCCTTTTGCTTATGCCTGGCAAGCACCATTTCACATGTGCAAAATCGGCATTCAACGTTTCTCGGCTTGAGTTCATATGAAACCCAATTTCCTTGCTTTTCAATCATTCCCAACGGTTTTGAACGATGTGAAATTTCTTGTTGAGTCACTCCTAATGTAAGTGCAAGTTCTTCTTGCGTTTGGCACGAATCTCCCTCCAATAATGCCTCCAATTCCGCGCCTTCGTACACTCTCGGCCTTCCGATACGTTCTTTGTCTTCGACGTCGAACTCACCGTTCGCAAGGTAAATTTCAAAATTGTAAAGCGTAAAATTCAAGGGTGAGAAGAGGACGAAGAAAATAAATTTTTTAACGAAAATTTGATTTTTTAGGCGGGGTGGACGTCCTCTAAATATTTTTTTACCGCTCGCAGCTTTCACGACAATTTTTTTCTTTCTTTAAAGTCAATAATTGGATGGTGAGAAAAAAGAAGAAAAAACGAGGCTCAAAATTTGCCACCCTAATGATCATATATCAGGGTGACGTAAAAGAAATCGATATTCTTTATTTATCTTTCACAGCAAAAATATTAGTGTTCCCGTAAACGTAGCGCACCCGTGGTTTTTCGGTTTTTGCTCGAAGTCGTGATTTGCCAGGCTTCGAACGAAGTGAATAATGAGAAAATGTGGTAAAAATATTGACGCGTGGATCAGTCTCATTAGGGAGCGGTCTAATGAAATGTAAAAAAACATGTATTATTGACTTTCAATTAAACGGGTCTGCATACGCCTGAGACCTAAAAAAAAGGTTAGTTTTCAATTATTTTTTATGATGAGAGCATTGGGATGCCGAGGTCGCGATTTTACACGCCATTGACAAATGCCCTTGCCAAGTTTTAGTTTTTTTTTTTCAATAAAAAATATCGATAAACAATGGAGTTAATATTATTTAAAGAAAGTGCCACGGTTGCTGCATAGTCAATTGGTGTAGGTGCTTTTGGCAACTAGGCTCATATGAAACGGAAAATAAAAGAATGTACATTTAGTATAATAATAAAACTTCCGTATGACCGGATATTTTGGTGAAATTTTGAAAACCACGGTAATGGCAAACGGTAGAAAAAAGAATTCGATTTTCGACAGAAAAAAAACAACTTCAATAATTTGTTATCAACGAACAAATTGACGTATAAAAAATATCATACGGCCATACGGTAGAAAATATTATAAACTGCGCTGTGTCCAAATTTTAAGCGAATGAATTTTGAGATACGACAAACGGTTTCGCAAAGCATGGTGTTCGAGAAAAACGACATGAAAAATCGTCAGATTGCGATCTGACCGTTCATAAAAATCGTCATAACTCGGTCAATTTTTGAAATTTTTACAATACCCTCATTGCAGATTGAAGTTGAAATTCTATACTACGAAAGTATGCGATAAAAAATCGCATTAAAAAAATGTCAAGCCCCTCAACAAATTTTGCAACCACTTTTTTCGAATTAAGCCGCGAAAAGCCATGATTTCAGGTCAAAAATGTTCAAAAATCGCTGCCAACTTTGGAAATCGTTCTATACAGCGCTGGCTTGTCGCAATTCCACTTTGGTGCCATACACTTCGTTATAAACCGCGGAAAAAAAAATATCAATTTTTTTTTACTTTACCCCATTGCAAATGTGGGTGTCTACAACGTTTTGCTCCACTGTGCGAAAA
>OZ023314.1:3293179-3333218 GCA_964007375.1 Ophion obscuratus | reverse complement strand
GGGAGGGAGGGGGAGAGAGGGAGGGAGGGGGAGAGAGAGGGAGGGAGGGAGAGAGAGAGAGAGAGAGAGAAGTGCGGGAACAACATGCAGAGGGCAAACATGCAATACGTATAGCAGGACGCGTATGGGGTCACGTCGAGGACATCCACTCAGACTTTTTCCTCCAGGGCGTCTGCTAATAAACAATACGTACCCGGCACTACTCCTCATATTTCTCCTCCTACTTTGTACTTTCTACATCCCTCTCTCTGTCACTCCCCCTCACTCTCTCTCACTCTCTCTCACTCTCTCTCTGTGAGCTAACCACCTCACTTGTTTACTCTCCCCATTCGCACACCCAGACAAAGGGCCACTAGATTTATACATATATATATATATACATATACATATACATATATATATATATATATATATATATTTAGAGGCCCTTTCTCTCCCTGTTTGCCCTGCAGCTATCTGTCACCAGAAGGACTCATCTCTCACTCGGCGCTGCCACCCTCGCCTCGCCCCTCACTCATCGTTGTACCAAAACTCCATTTCTTTTGCTCCGCTCGTCCCCACGGCCCGTCAAACCATCGCGCATCTCGCGATAGAGGAAACTTTAGTCACACGTTACCATATGTTGCCGTATACCGACAAATGTTTACGTACATACGCGATGTGGGGCATTCCGCCAAATTGGATTTTGAAAACGTTGGAGCTTACGGATCGTTGAGTATGGGGACATGTGGCTACTATGGGGACGGCCCTCGAAGTCCAACGCCTGTGAAATCACTTTTCTTTAGATATAAGTGTGTATCAGACTTCTACCATCAATCCAGAGCCAGTTTTGTTACTTCCACATGAGGAATTTTTCGAAACTTTCCTATCTCTGTGTCGACTCCCAGGCTCGAAGAGGAGGAAGGAGAAGAAGATGAAGAGTTTTTCGCTTGATTTATTCTTCGCCTCGATGTCGCGTCTCGTTGGTTATTGGTTTTTTTATATTGTCCGCCAAATGAACGTCAATAAATAAACAAGTGATTAGTGCCGAAAGTCTCATGTTCGGAATTATTTGAAGTATGATTTTGTTGCGAAAAAAACAACGATAAATAAATAAAACAGGTCGAATAATATATTCAAGATTGGGAAGTTACACGGGTAAGTTTCTCTCTTCCCGCAGGCGGGTTTTTTTTCTCACACGCACATCGTTGTTGTATAAAATTAATTTTCTTCTGGAACAGACATTGCGGAAATTAGCCAAAATTCGTATTGGAAAAAAGGGCGAAGGCGAAAGAAAGGAAAATTTTGAGAAGCGGGATATTTGTATTTTACACGAGGAAAAAAAAAGCCGGGTGTGCATCCGGTTGACCATTGTACCGTTTGATCGACTCGCAGTCACCACTGCGAGGCGTTCTATTTTCAGCCGACTTGACCGGACCTTCGTCGCGTTGTGCAAATTTATGTTATATATTTGCTTCGCTTTCTGCGCTCTCGCGGTCGATTGTTGGCGCGGCCGGCGTGGCGAAAAATGCATTTGGTGCTGTTTGGGTTTGTTTGAACTTGACGGAGTTTCGCGAAAAGAAAGAAAGGCGCGGTTTGGGTTTGTTCGGTTTCCGTAAAGCCAAGAGATTGAGGGAGACTTTGTCCTTGGAGTGCCATATTTCAGGTGTTTACATTTTATTTTCTTTAAAGGAAACGAGTAAAGCTTTTTGAGTGCGGTTTTTTTCTTGCTTTTATATACAATCTTGTATATGTATTGGATGAAATAATTAAGCAGTAGCTACAAACATTTTTTATTTCGTATAAAAATATAATCAATAAAATTAATTATTTCTTTACTACATCGAAACGAATACGCCATGGGACGTAAGTTTTTCAATTTGTTTTAAATCTTGAATAAAAAGTGAGAATTAGAATGATCATCCACGATAATAGTGTGGAGAATGTCGATATCCAATGGAATATCCATGGATAGGATATCAGATATTCAACTGATTAGAACAGATACTATACTTTGATCTTAGCCACAGGCCACGAAGCGATACTCTTTAGAGTTTCTCCAGCGTTTAAGTAGATTTTCAGTTCGCGCTGCGCTTACGAGAAACGAGCGCGCGTGCGGCCTCTAGCGGTTACTTCGAGAACTACGGGTTTCCTCACGCCTATAATTTCGGTGGCGCTCGGCCATGATTTGGTTCAATTTTTTCAACCAAATGTGCAACAAACAAATTTTACTTTCGCATAATTTTTTAACCAATTTAGACATTTGCTTTATATTTTTCAATCGAAATAAAATATTAATATTTTACCGAATAATGTACTTAAAATCAATATCGGATATGGTGAAAACCGAGGGGCTGCTCACTCGCTCATTCAGTGGTCCATCGATTTTCAAAAGGAATCGATTTCTGAATCAATGAGATTACTGTCGATTTCATATGATTTCTGCTGATTCTAATGATTACCAGTGATTTCTATACTGAAGACATGAAATGAAAATTGATTAACTATTATAAATTAACAATAAGTCATTTATGGTTAGGGATACGTGGATATTAGACTGATTAAAAAAAAACGAATATTTTTTTTTCGAAATCCCCTAGTAAATACTTTCGGGGAGATGAAAAAAGATGCCTGTTAAAAGTAGAGCTCTTAATATTAATATTTAGAGGTCTCTTATCGCGAATTTATATTTTCCATTTAAATAACACAGGAAAAAATGTTATCTTTAAAATTTTATACCTCAGCTTCAAGTCAATGTGCCGAGGAGAGCGATACATATTATTGTAGAGAATTGAACGCTCTGCAAAAAACGTCTCTCATGATTTTTCGATAAACTCACTCCTTCAAAAGTTATTCACGGTCTAATATGTATGTATATTAGGCTGTGAATATGTGTGAACTACTGTTGGTCATTTCTTTAAAAATTAGGTAATTTATATTGATAAGTTTAAACGTTTTATTCAAGAAAGATTTTACGATATTTAGTACTTAATAAGTTTTAACATTTTGCCTGAAACTAAAAACAAAAGTGAAATTTACTCTAAATTTAACTTTAACCTTGAATAACTTTTGAAGGAGTGAGTTTTTCGAAAAATGATGAGACCTTTTTTATAGAGCATTCAATTCTCTACAAGAATATGTATCGCACATATTGGTACATTGACTTGAAGCCGAGATATAAAATTTCAAACTTTGAAATTTTTTTCCTGTGTTATTAAGATGGAAAATGGAATATTGCGATGAGAGACCTCTAAATATTAATATGAAGAGCTCTGCTTTGAACTCCATCTTTTTTCACCTTCCTGAGTGTATTTAATATGACATTTCGGTAAAAAATGGTCGCTTTTTTAAAAATCAGTATAGTGGATACTTAATCAATAAATTAGATTAGCGATTCCCAGCGATTCCCGAAATGACGTGATTTCTTTATGATTCCCTACGATGTCCTATATATTTTGAGAAATCTTAACAAACTCAGGAATCATGCGACTCGCGCGATTTCCAGCGATTTCTAGCGATTGCCTGTCTGATTTCTGATAAAATGGTTCAATGATTTCCTAAGTGAGCAGCCCCTCGGTGAAAACAATAAAATAACATATGTACTCAATAGAAATTTTATTTGAATCAAACGAGCGAAATTCAATTTTTCTTGTGTACTCGAATCAACAATATTCATGCTATGAATTGAAACGCTTTTTTCGTTCGTTGCAGAAATTGTATTCCTAACAATATAATTTGTTCGCGATAATTTTTTAGATAGTTTCAATAATATATTGTTTTCAGCTAACAATATATCTTTCGAATGAAAAGAAACTTTCATTTTTATCATGTTATTGGAGTTAATAGCGTTTTGTTTGGACTAATAAATCCGATTATTTACACCAACAATTTTACAATTGAATCAACGAAATTTCATTAATGTATTTTTTTTTATTTTCATTTAAAATAAATTTCAATAAAAAAATATTCAATAAATTTTTTTTCAATAAAAAAAACGCTACGAATTAATTCCAAGTCCCAATGTGAGGTCCCAGAAAGAGTAGGACATTTGTCCACTTTGTTTTGGCTTGTTTGGGTTCATTCGAGCTACAGAATGAGGGAGGATGAGGAGTTAGGGTTTATTTGAGTTCGTTCATTCCCCCAAACAGGAGCAGGACAAAGTGTGAAAAAAAACAGCCACTGTCCGCAAAATTCCACCCCTGCGTCCGTCAACTCGTTTGGCCCTCTCCCATGCCCGCTGCGAACGACGACGTTGACAAATTGTGCTGATGTACGTTTTTTTTTATTTCGCCTTTTTTTCATACCCAACACGCGCAGAAATCGTTCACGATCTGCTGCAAGCTGCGATGGCAACGCCCGAAAACAAGTATCAGTACTTCGACGACGGCCTCGATGGATTTCCCGTGTTCGGATTCAGGCCGGGCTCCGAGGTTAAGCAGCCCTATCGGCTCTATCTGCCGGAAAAATTACCGGCCGAGTTCGATCTCGTTGCTACGTTCAAGCCAATGTCCGTCAGAACGAGCTATCTCTTCGCCGTTCTAAATCCATTCGAGACGGTCGTACAACTCGGAATTCGGATTTCCGTGAGTATGCACCCTCTGACACCCACGTATATTTTTGTTGTTCACGACATTTTCACGATGACAATAACAACATTGAGAATAATCATTTGTACATTTGTACGAAAAATAATGAAATTTTTGAAGGGAGACTTTGTCCTTGGAGTGCCATATTTCAGGTGTTTACATTTTATTTTTTTTTAAGGAAACGAGTAAAGCTTTTTGAGTGCGGTTTTTTTCTTGCTTTTATTCATGATATACAGAACGTGAAAAAATTTTTTTTTGAAAAAAAAAACCAAAATGGCGCCCGTTGCAGCTCCGCGAAAACAGGTCCTCAAATCGCAGGAGGTAAACGGCTGACATCACTGCCCCCTCTTTGTTGATCTGAAACACAAGTTCAAAGCATATTATCAATCTGTGACCCTTTGGTCATGGAATGACGGATGGGTTTTTCGTTTAGTACAAATTTCGGAAAATAGCGGCAATTTAAAAAAAAATCGAATTTTCGCGTTTTTTTTCGCATAAAAAGATAAATAATAAATGCAAAAATGTATCTATCGAAAAAACGATCCGTCATTCCGTGAAGACATATTTTCTGAGTATGCTCTCGAAATTTCAGGTCGATATGTTAATTACAGCGGTCAGGAGAATGTCAGCCATTTTTAAAAACGTGTTTTCGCGAAAAACGCGTTTAAAGTTTTGTAATGTGTTTACACAAATGTGTTTACAATTACCGCTAATCGGCAATGCCTGGTCCATAGAGGCATCCCTCCTCTTCTTCTGGCTGCTCATGTTGAGCCGCTAACATCTCCCGCTAAATTTCAAGGACAAAGTCTCCGTTAATCATAAAAGTAACTGTAAAAACGATTTTAGTAATAGTAATTTTTATCATAGTGCTATAATATTTAATATTAACGACAATGATGATGACAGTTTTGCGGAGGAGTAAGAATAATCGCAATTAATTTACAATGACGGGGCTGCATAAGCTTGGAACCTAAGAAAGTCGATGTTTCATTTTTTTTTTTGATCCGAGTGTTGGGATTTTATACACAATTTATACATAGTCTTGATCAGTTTATTTTTTTTGTACAAATATATTGATTAACAATGGAGTTAATATTATTTAAAAAAAGTGCCGTGATTCTGGCAACTAGGCGCATCTGAAATTAAAAATAAAAAAATTAGTGGTAGTGTATTAATAAAACTTTCGTATGACCGGATACTTTTTTGAAATTTGAAAAATTATGAAAATGGCTGGGAAGAAAATTATTCGATTTTTGAGCAAAAAAACAACTGTGATAATTTGTTATTAACAAATGGATTGACGTGTGAACAAATCGTCCGGCATGCGATAAAAAATATTATAGTCCGTGCTCTGTCTGAATTTCATCTGAATCGGGAAAATAGATTTTGAGATACTTGCACGGTTTCATAAATCTGTTTCGAGCAAAAGGCATGAGTAGCGCAGTTAATGACCGTTCACAAAAATCGTCATAGCTTGGTCAATTTTTGGAATGTTTGCAAAATCTTTGTTTTAAATTGTACTTAATATCCCAGGCTACCAAACTACGTAATAACAAAAATAATTTTAAAAAATGTAACAAAACTACGCAATAATAAAAGTGATTAAAAAATACATGTAAATAAATGTAATAAATGCTCACGCAGACCCCATAAGGCGTTACTTCTATCGATGTGGCTCATCGAAAAATATAACTTATTTGGGAAATTTAAAAAAAGAATACTCCAAAAGAAATCAAACTGACGCTCGGGGGGTTTTTTCTACATGAGCTGACGTCTATGAAAAAATTTTTTTTATGAAAATAAAATCCAAAATGTCGACTCAGTCGTAGCTACACTCGAAACGTTTTTTTTTTTCGGCGCTCTACAGAAGAACGCACAACATTTAAGGATCAGCATCTTTCAAAAAATCGTTACTTACATTAGTTTTGCAAAAGATGTACACACGATTATCAAAAAATATGTTTTTTTTTTCGCAAAATGGCATCATTGTGAAGACATTTTTGTTGCGAAAAATCGGCCTTAATTTGTCTATAAAAACGAGAATTGTTCATAAAAACTGGTTTGTAAGGACCAGAGAATCTATCTAAGAAGCTACAGTTAAAATTTGCTCTCGCGATTTGAAAAACGTGATTTCGAGAAAAATGAGTTTAAAGTCTCAAAACTGATTTAGGAGCTATCGTCTACACGACGAAATTGAAGCTCTCATTTGATTTTTGCGAGTAATTAGGTCGTTGCATATTTTTCGTACAACGACTGAACTAAACGACTCCAAATTTATACTTTTATTGTCTAGGCTGTTTCGTGCGTTTCGGAGCACTAGGAGGCACTTCGGGAAATGAGCTCTCAACCATTTTATAATCTCGTCTTTCAAATTTTTCGCTTTTTCAATTTTTTTCACGTATAATTCCTTCTAAGTACCATTCTTGTGATGTTCAAACATCATTAAAGTCATCACACAAGCAAACGGTCAACATTGTTTTTTCCACCCAGATGTAACGCCTTAATGATCGCCACGTATTCTTGACGAAATTTAATAGCAACGGTAGAAATAATGGTAATAATAATGAGAATTTTCATCGTATATATAAATAAATAAATAAACATATACGTATTACATATATTTCAATAATCGTGATATTTTTAGGGTGAAGCTATTGCAATCTCGTGAAAATAGTCACAATCATTGATACAAAAATTGGGATAGTAGTGGTAGCATTATTATAATTTAGAATACCAATAATAATGATAATAATAATAATATACATATAATATTCATTATTATGAGTATAAATAATAAACGTGCTACCACTACTAATAAAATTGATATATATATATATATATATATATATATATATATATATATATATATATATATATATATATATATATATATATATATATATATATATATATTAGGGTGGCTCTTGATATGGGTAAAAAAAATTGATCGCGCCGCCCTCCAAGCCGGTTCCAAATAATAAAAAAAAATCTACGTGAAGCCCCAGCTATGTCCGTTAAGAGGAAGGCGTGCCTGTAAGCATGGACTTAAATTTAAATATCAAGTTTTCTTCATGATTGGAGAAATTTCGATTTTTTAAATCTAGTTTATTTGTCAATTTTTTTTTTACTTTCCGAAGCTATTGCATATTGGTATTCAATATACAGATCAAACAATAATCTCCTCCATACTAGATTTGATGAGCGTTCAGTTTTACCATCCTATTATTTTGGAACAATAGTTCGATTTAGCTGCTGTCGAACGCTTTTAATCACATCAAAGTCAAACTTTAAATTTGCATCTTGTCAGAAAAATCTATTAAGTACGAAGGATATAAATTCACGATAAACCATTCACATCGAACTTCCGGATTGGCCAGAATAGTTTTTTTTTTTTTAATTTTGTTAGAAATATTCCTTGCGTGCTGCGATACAAACATATTAATATTTCACTGAGATCAGACTTCCAGTGCTGTGGATAAAAAATGTATTTGAAAATTACTTTCGCAAAAATGCATAGGGACATTTTAAACTTGGCAGGATTTTAAACTTGGCGAGCTTGTTCGTTTTATTGAAAACAAAGAAATTATTTATTCGCACAAGTCATTCAATTGGTCGGAAAAAACATAATATTTGAAAAATGTACACATAAGATATCGTTACTAGTTCGTTCAGTACGAATTTATTTATTTAAACCACAGAAATATCGTGTTGAAAAATTGACAAATAAACTAGATTTAAAAAATCGCAATTTCTCCAATCATGAAGAAAAATTGATATTTAAATTTAAGTTCATGCTTACAGGCACGCCTTCCTCTTAACGGACATAGCTGGGGCTTCGCGTAGATTTTTTCGATCGCGGCGCGATCAATTTTTTTTTTGACCAATATCAAGGGCCTCCCTAATATATATATATATATATATATATATATATATATATATATATATATATATATATATATATATATATATATATCGTAATATACGATATAAAATATCGTGAATTCTGAAGAAAAAAACACATACTTATATATATATATATTGAAGGTGAGGGAAAAACGCCACGAACTTTTTCCGTTCCCTTATATATATATATATATAAAGGAAATCAATCACCTTCAAAATATATATAAGTATGTGTTTTTTTTTCTTCATAATTCACGATATTTTTTTAATGTAAAAAGATGTAACCCGTATAATTAAAATCCGAAAACAAGCAATTATAAGTAGTGGCATTAATATAAGAATCACGAAAAATAATGATAATAATATTGATAATAACCATAATAAACGATGGATGATGAGCCTAACGATGAGCTGGTAACTTCCAAGGATGGATCAGCCTCGAATCAGAATATCTCCCTGGTATACACGAATTCGGACGAGCACACGCATTCCGAGGAGGTTGCCAAATTCACAGTGCCAAAATTGTCGAAAAAGTGGTCGAAGATCGTAATGAGGGTCTCGACAACGGAGGTAATACTTTATCTCAATTGTCACGAGATGGCGAGGCACCGAGTCACGAGAATCCCACAGGAGCTCGTATTCGACACCGCCAGTACGCTCTACATTGCCCAGGCGGGACCGCATGTACAGGAAAAGTACGACGTGAGTATGCATCGAGGCACGTGTGATATCCGATCAGTCGGTAATTATCGATTTTGACGCGCGGCAAATTAACGCCATTGTGCCGTCGACTCGTACCAAAATAGAGGGAGGGAGAGAGGAGAGGGCGGGAGGGAGAGAGAGAGAGAGAGAGAGAGAGAGAGAGAGAGAGAGAGAGAGAGAGAGAAAGCTGTCTATAATCTCCAAGAAATCAAAAACTTTAAGAATTTTCCGACATTCTAAAAAAAGTGTATGAGGCATTCCACGACACTTCAGTGAGTAAAAAAAAATGCACAAATAATTTTGAAAAATCGAGCTACTTCATTGAAAAATATTCACCGAGTGTTGACATTTTTTAAAAATTTCTGACATTCTTTCTCGTTGATTACCATTTTTTGATATTTTTCCATTCAAATGGCTGGTACTTTGGCAGGATTTGACGTATTTACATTCGTAAAAAACGAAAATGTGCGTCTTTTTCTAGTCTTCCAGAAGAAAATTAATTTAGATTTTATTGAGCAAGTCGAACGTCCGTTTCAGGGCAAAATATGCAAAAATATTTTTTTCTCTCAAAGAAAGACACCTGTTATTTTATTTTTAAGAATTTCCCTGAATTGTGAATTCGAAAAACGGATTTTTGGTATTTTTTATATTATGGGATTCCTAAACACCGTGAAGTAACAGCTATTTTTATTTTTTCATTTTTTTTTAGTTAATATTCGATTGAAGAGTTTGGAGCACTCGCTGTATGTTTACCAGGTTTTTGAAATACATGTGACATATGTGTCATATGTTTTGGAGCCTTGGAGTACTCCACACTCTTCAATCGAATATTAATGAAAAAAATAATAAAAATAAAAATAGCTGTTACTTTACGGTGTTTAGGAATCCCATAATATAAAAAATACCAAAAATCCGTTTTTCATATTCACAATTCGGGGAAATTTAAAAAAATAAAATAACGAGTGTTTTTCCTTGAGAAAAAAATATTTTTGCATATTTTGCCCTGAAACGGACGTTCGACTTGCTCAATAAAATCTATATTAATTTTCTTCTGGAAGGCTATAAAAATACGCACATTTTCATTTTTTACGAATGTAAATACGTCAAATCCTGCCAAAGATACAGCCATTTAAATGGAAAAATGTTAAAAAATGGTAATCAGCGAGAAAAAACATCAGAATTTTTTTTTTAATTTCGACACTCAGTCAATATTTTTCAATAAAGTAACTCGATTTTTCAACATTATTTGTGGATTTTTTTTTACTGGCTGAAGTGACGTAGATTGCCTCATGTACGGAAAAAAATCCGCGTTATTTTGTCTTTGCCTAGAAATGTCTAGAAATGTATAATTTCCGAACATAGTTATCAAATTAATGTTAAGTAATTATTACTAATTAAGAGAATAAGTACCAATAATATTCGTTGTTAATTATCCCGACCGAGTAGTTTGAGGTTCCCGGGCATAATTACCGAATACCGATAAGATAGGTAGCATTTGTGCCGTATACGACGTTGCCACGATTGCACAAATTCGCTATCAAAGACATGAATAATTTTATAACGGTACTGTGAATCCTCATTTTCACGGTACCAAGGGTTAGTCCGATAATTAGTCGAATCCTACCTATTTTTTCAGCTCCGTGGTAACATTCGCTTAGCAGATAATTATAATGTACTGAAAAATGATCGGGAGTTTTCCATAAGCGTAATGTAATTAGCCCACGAAATAGGGCGAGTTGCCGATTTTGTTTCTAAAAAAACGGTACTGTGGATCGTATTCAAACTGCACAGGATGATCAGCAAAGAGGTTATAAAGGTCCAGAAAAAAATTCCGCTCGGTGGTAACATGTTGACTTAACGGCGGGGTAAAGTTAATTCGGCGAAAAAAAGGCATGTTTTTAAGATTTTTTTTTGGCGTAACGAATAGTGTTCGTTTATTGAAAAATTTACATATAATAAAGTAACATTTGAACAACATTCTCCTAAATTTGCATTGCAAAATATTCAAAATTGAGCGAGTGAAAATTAAACCCCGGAGGCGCATCGAAAAAAAGTTGGTTTGCGGTGTGCACCATAACTCGCAGCAGAATCATTTGAAACAAAAAAATCAAAATGCATTTGTTAAAGGAGATGTTTCTCGAGGTAATGACGGGAGGATTTTTTTTTCGATTTTTCGATTTTTCGTAGCACGTGGGAACCAAAAACCCGATTTTCGCTAAAAAAAATCGGCTAATTTGTTGTTGAAAAATTAGTAATTATTAAAAAAAACAAAAAAGCTCTCGACAATACCTGGCGAATTATGTGAAGAAGTACTGTGCAAAATTTCAAAGCGATTGGTCCAGTAGATTTTGAGTTATCGTGCACACGGACTTCAAATATGACAAGTCTCAGAAAAACGGTTTGAAAAACGCAGAAGAGAAGAGAACGGCATGGAGCAATAGACGCTCAAATACTCATAACTTCGTCAATTTTACTCCGATCGACTTGAAATTTTAACACAATATTCTTGATATATTATGCATTCATTTAAAAAATGAAAAAAAATTTAAATAGTTTACCCCGCCCTTAACCCCGTAACAACCTTCATCGTATATGGTCCGCAATAGTTCGCGCTTCACCGCGTCTTTAAAGCTGTTAAAACTTTCACGCACTCTGGAATCATATGACATACTGTTTCAAAAATATTGGGTTGGTAAGAAAGTCTTGCGACACACAACATGAGTAAAATATAAATACATTTTATTTTAACAGTAAACAATTATTCAGTAATGTATGCTCCCTCTGTATCTACAACTCGTGCCCAACGCTCTGGCAGACTTTGCACGCCTGCACTCCAGAATTCTTTGGGTCGTGAATTGAAAAAGTCGACCAGTGTATTTTTGAGATCCGCGACATCATCAAATTTTTTATCCTGTAAATAATTTTTTAAAGCTCGAAACAGATGGTAGTCGGTAGGTGCTAGGTCTGGTGAATACGGTGGATGCGGTAGAACTTCCCATCCCAGCTGCGAAATAGATTGTTGTGTCATCTTAGCTACGTGGGGTCGAGCATTGTCGTGGAGAAGCCGAACTTGGAGACGTTTACGCCTTTTTTGTTTGATAATTTCAGCCAGCTTTTGCAGTTGTGCAGAGTAAGTATTTGCATTTATCGTGGTGTTGGATGGGAGCAGTTCGTAATATAGCATGCCCTCAGAATCCCACCAACAACAGAGTAAAACTCTCTTCACTTCACGGGGCAGCTTAGGGGTCGGATCTGGTTTTTCTCCTTTCGGTAGCCATTGTCGTTTACGTGTGTAGTTAACATAAAGCACCCAGCTTTCATCTCCAGTGACTATTTCTTGAAGAAAATCCTTTCTGTGTGGACGTTGCAGGAGTGAAAGACAGATGGACATGCGTGTCGTTTTGTTTGATTCGCTGAGATCGTGTGGTATCCAAGAAGAAACAACTTTTCTGTATCCGAAATTTTGTAAATGTTGGAGAATCGTGGGATGGCTACAGCCTAGTTTGTAAGCTAATTCCCGTGACGACGTATTAGGCTTTGCCTTTGTAAGTGCTCGTAGTTCTTCATCGTCAACAGTTGATTTCCTGCCGGACCTAGGTTTGTCTTCAAAAGATGTATCGCCAGAACGGAAACGCTGGTACCAACGGGATATCGTTGAATGATGAACTACGTTGGCCTTGAACACACTACACATATTAGCGGCTGCGGTTCTTGCAGTACGCCCTTGTAAAAATTCGTAATATGCAATCGATCGAAGTGCACTATGATCCATCTTCGCTCGTACTGTCTGCGCGGAACAACTGACTCGCTTATATACCCTACGGCATGGAAAGTTCTAGACTAGTCTTGAATATACTACTCTCGAATGTTGTAGAACTTCGTTAGAAGAAAATATATTTTAATCGAAAGGAAAGTGTCGCAAGACTTTCTTACCAACCCAATAGAATGCCGTCGTGGTAAAAGATTAAAAATAATAATTCGTGCGACATTTGGGAATAATAAAGTCGCCTCTTGTCAGTCGTCACCGCAGGTCCGTTGTGGCCGCATCCCGAGGAAAAGCCCATTTTCAGATAATCTGGCTGTTCATGTTTGCATATTTGATACATGAACGTCACAAGTATTAGTTTGCAACGCTCAGAGACTCTTTAGGGGATGACCGGCTTATCATAGCGGGTCTAAAATATAAATCGGACGGTACACTGTAAAAAGCTTCTGTGTAAAAATTAATACACAAGTGTAGGAAGTTTTTATACGGATACCTTATGAAATTTCAGATACGATGTTGAAAATCCAAAACAGATTATTTTAAAAATGAAAGTATAGCTCCGTAATAGTAATATACTTGTGCGTTTGAAAAATAATGCACGTGTAAAAAAATGTTCACATCCACGTATATTGAAATCAAGAACCATTTGCCCATATCAATATACGAGTGCATATTAAATTCGTTCGTATATTAAGTTCGTAAAATTCAATTCTTTTGTGCCTTAAATGTAGTGTAAATTTAATATAATTTTCACATTGTTTCATGTGATTTTCATCAGCGTTTGTGAATTTTTCTTTTCAATTCCAATTTCGCACTTTTAAATAAATCTGTTGTGATCATGCATTGTATGTATCGTAAAATTCAGATTCACATATATTATATTTTTCAGGCTGCTGTAAATAAATTTCAAACTTGTTTTGTATTTTCAATGCTCTGCTTTTTATAGTTGATTTATTATACATCTGTAGTAATTTTCAATTGAAGAGACGGGTCAATGCAATACATTTTCCACAAATTTACAAACTTGTCTTTGAAATTCCATGTTGCATCTATTAAATTCTATATCGACGTTAGATTTTCATGTTCCTGTTTTAAATTTACGGTAAAAGTGTTTCAAATTGTCATCATCCATCTACTGAGTTCGTAAAATTCAATTCCTTTGTATCTTAAATGTATTGTAAATTTCATATATTCTTTTACAGTGTAGTATTTAGCGTTCGCTGCAGCTTTGTGTTGAGAGGCTATAGCAGTGTGAACGCTGAAAATTTGGGTGATTTTCAGGAATTTTTCGGAAGAAAAGTACTCAATTAAATTTTTCGTAAAATTAAGAATATATTTGGCTATATTTGACCTATACTACATAATTTTTTCATAGAAAAATATTGAGATCCACGCGACTTATGCGCTGCCTTCGGCGGCGCCAAAAAAAAGTTCCTCCACTGCTGACATGATTCCGGCCGATTGAGTAGCTAAAACCGAAAAAGGAAAAACTATCGTTAAACTGAAAGGTATTTCCTGTACAATGACGTAGGATTTTCGACAAATATCAAAATCTAACAAAATGGCGTAGTTATGAAAAAAAACGTCTGTTTTCTTGCCTATAAAATGGTCGTTTTTTTCAATGCCAAATCGTCAATTTTCATCCAATCAAAAATATCCTTCGTCATTGTAGACTAAATATATTCAAGAGTACTCAGTTCAAATTTCAAGTCAATCGGATAATTGCTCTTTGAGTTGCAATGTCAGCAAATTTGAAAAATCTAATTTCGAGAAAAACGCGTTTAAAGATTTAACTATCGATTTTTGCAAGAAAAAATGATATTGATATAAATGATATAAATGATAATGATATTCTTGAAAGTATAAACTGTCGAAAAAGGCAAAAAAACATCGATTTTTTTAAAGTGTCACACTGGTATAGTATTAAGGGGTTACGTTTAGCTAGAGGTCAGAAAAAATGGCAAAATGCCGATATTTTTCTAGGAAACGGTTGGTGAAAAAGGAACGCATTTTTTTAAAACCCAAACTTACATATATTGACAGCCTTTAAAAAATCACTAAAATACAGAAAACAACAAAAACATGGCCCCCGGCAGATGATGAAATTTTTTTGGTGACGTTCGGCGGTGGACACTCTCCAGCCTGAACGGTTCATTCGAAATCTAAAAACCAAACGGGTTATTCGAGTTAACAATAAATACGAGTCGTTGACGATCGGCGATTATTTAAATAATTTTTTTTTAACTACGTGACGACGATGTGAATCTCGAGCATGCAAAATATATGAAAAAAGTCGTGATTTTTACGTAACCATTGAAAAATGAAGATCGATTGTTGAAAAGTGAGATCGTCAACGACCTTTAAATGTTTCTCGTCGTATTTCCTGCAAATTTGGGAAAGATCCTTCAAGTGGTTCTAGCGTTATCGTGTCCACCGACATTGAAAATATTGTTTCGAGAAAAACGCGTTTAAGGGGTAAGGCCACTGTAACGGCCCAAAAAAAAGGTTTTTTCACTAATTTTTTGCTCCCGAAATTGAAGGTATTTGAAAAAAAACTTTTAATGGTGTTATCGGGCATACATTAAACTTTATTATAAACTTTTTTTACAGTAAAAAAAAACAAAATGGCGGTTCCACAGCTATCTTCCCGGGACATGTTTTGCTTCCAGGGCTCCGCGGCACGCAGCACCACTGGTGCACTTTTGAATCTAGAACAAAAAAAAACCATTAATCTAGAGGGCTATAGCTAGAGAATGTCGATCGGATTTTAAAAAGTATCAATTTTTGTGGATTTGGCGTGCGTTTGAAAAAAAAAATTGATTTTTGACGAAAAAAACGGCAAGTTTTTTGTTAATAAAAAATCAATAAATAAAGTTCTTGAAAATTCCGATCGACATTCTCAAGATAATGTAAATGTTCACATCTGGTTAAAATTTCAAGTAAAAAAAATGAAAATTGTTCGAGTTATGCTGCGTGCCATTTTGAAAAACCATGTTTCGAGAAAAACGCGTTTAAAGTTTTGCGAATAGTTTTTTGAAAACTATTATATAGAAAGTGCGATATAGTTTTTTGAAAACTATTATATAGAAATTGCGAAAACTATTTTTTAAGCCAATAAAAAAAATCGATTTTTCAAAAAATTTACAGTGGCCTTACCCCTTAAAGTTTGATGTATGATGGTGTTACCGCTTGCCTAGCTGGCTGGTATGAGCTGTAGCACATTCAATAATAGGAAAATTTTAATGACATTTTTAGGGAATATATCTGAAAGGTGATACTATCGAATAAAAATATTATTGGAAAATGCTATTTTTTTGACCCAACTAGGTGGATGCAGTCCGTTAAGAGGCCTGCATCCATCCTGGAAAATAAGGCCTAACTTTGACAATTTATTTTGGGAGTGTGAGAAAATAAATAGGATTTCTTTTGAGACGGTTTATGTAACACATATTGAAGTATAAAAAAAAAATTATTATAATTTTCATGCAAAATGGCGACGGCAGAGCCCATCTTGAAAAACGTGTTTTCTACAAATAGCTTCAGGGGAGGACGGCTTTCTCGTAAAGTATAAGACCTGGAACAAAAACAAACAAAAATATAATCTATATATTATTGGCCATGGAACTACGTAGCGATTTTTTTTTATCAAAATTTGAAAAAATGGCGCACTTTGAAAGAAACAAATCGATTTTTTCGCCCAAATAATAAGCAGTAAATTGTTTATAAAAAAAATTTACATTTAATCAAAAAACGGCTACGCACTCCCATAGAGGATGTAATTGTGAAGATGCTGTCAAAATTTCAAATCGATCCATGCGGAGGGGTATAGGCGAGTGTAAAGGCGAGTAATCCGTCTTTTCAGTAAAAAAAAGTGGTTTCGAGAAAAAACGCGTTTAAAGTTGTCGGAGGCGCTACGGCAAAATCGATAATTGAACCCTTTAAAAAAGAAATTCCCTCCAGGACCACCCAGGTAGCAATTTCCAAACAGTCGTCCAGAAGTTGTCTAAATGGCTAGCAAACGTCCGCTTGGAAGCTACCTACAAGTTACCATGTGTCCAACAGTCATCTTTTTTGGATGGTTGTTAATTTCAAGATAACTTCCAGGCGGACATTTGGTACCCACTTAGCCGACTTTTGGACAACTTTTTAAAAATTGCTACTTGGGCAATTGTTTTTATGACCCCAAAGTATTTTTTAAGCCAAAAATCGAAACGATTTTTCCAAAACGTCGGTGACGTTGGTCAGTAGAAGGCAGCAATAATCAAGCCATGGCAGGTCGGAACTGCCACGAGTATTGTACGGACACTCAAGGGGAGTCGTCCTCTGCATATTTTCAACCCTTATCTTCTCTTCAACCCTCACGAAGTGCTCACGCCATGAGAGTGTACGCCATATACAAATGCCAAGACAGTTGACGGCGTTTGACAGCGAAATGATGCCAGGTCCTGCACAGATCAGTGGAAGTACAGTAGTATCCATTTGCGATAGGTCACGTGCTGATCCAATGATCATTGCTTCTGCCAGAGTTCAACTTCTGGCACATATCCGTTGCCCAGTTACAGATGGCGACGATCTCCTGATCCTGATCGACGCTTGCAATCCCAATTTTTATCTCTGATGGATGACAACGAATATAGATCTGCAAATTGTCTGCATACATGCTGCTATTGCACTCTTGTATGACAGTGCGAAGTGAGCGATAAGAATAGTTTGGATTGGGTTTATTAGTGCACTAATAATATTTCCGAAAATTAAAAAAAGTCTCGATCCAAAACGAAAGAAAAGTGACTCGGTACAAGAAAAGAGAAAAAATAAGTCCGTGCGATCCAAAAAAAAACAAAAACAAGAGAGAGAGAGAGAGCGGGGGAGAGAGGGAGAGAGAGAGAGAGAGAGAGAGAGAGAGAGAGAGAGAGAGAGAGAGAGAGAGAGAGAGAGAGAGAGAGAGAGAGAGAGAGAGAGAGAGAGAGAGAGAGAGAGAGAGAGAGAGAGAGAGAGAGAGAGAGAGAGAGAGAGAGAGAGAGAGAGAGAGAGAGAGGAGAGAGAGAGAGAGAGAGAGAGAGAGAGAGAGAGAGAGAGAGAGAGAGAGAGAGAGAGAGAGAGAGAAGAGAGAGAGAGAGAGATGAGAGAGAGAGAGAGAGAGAGAGAGAGAGAGAAGAGAGAGAGAGAGAGAGAGAGAGAGAGAGAGAGAGAGAGAGAGAGAGATAGAGAGAGAGAGAGAGAGAGAGAGAGAGAGAGAGAGAGGAGAGAGAGAGAGAGAGAGAGAGAGAGAGAGAGAGAGAGAGAGAGAGAGAGAGAGAGAGAGAGAGAGAGAGAGAGAGAGAGAGAGAGAGAGAGAGAGAGAGAGAGAGAGAGAGAGAGAGAGAGAGAGAGGAGAGAGAGATGAGAGAGAGAGAGAGAGAGAGAGAGAGAGAGAGAGAGAGAGAGAGAGAGAGAGAGAGAGAGAGAGGGAGAGTGAGAGAGAGGGGGGGGAGAGAGAGAGAGGACGGAGACTGGGGAATTTAGAGAGGTTTAATTTTCGAAAAAGCTGGATTTGCGATTCTCTCGAGTTCTCTGCTCGGAATAGCGTGGAGAAAAGCTCCCCAAGGAAAGAACAGGGAGAAAGGGAGAGAGAGAGAGAGAGCAAAAGAGCGCGCGCCGAGGGGCGGAGGGCGCGAGGGGATTTATCGTTAACGGAGGTGCAGAGGGTTCAGCATCGCGAGCTCACGACACTCTCGTAGTATTAGCCGATAAAGGCGTCCGAAGAAAAGCCCGATTTATTTCCCCCCTTTACCTTATATATATATATATATATATATATATATGCATATATATATAGTCTCCGTTTACTTCTCGGGGTTTTCCACCCCCTCGTCTCGATCCTCCACCTCCAATATTTTCTTCATCGGGGCGCGTCGCAAGAAAAGAAAAAGAAGGCGGAAAAGAGAAATAAAAATGAATTGAAAAATCGTGATGTGACGTGACCTGATACAACCCTTTGAGGGACAGCAGTGTTTTTCTTATTTTTTTTCCCCCTCTTGTCGTGACTCAACCAGAATCCTAGAATCCACCCCATACTATCGAGGTAGAATTAGTCGTGCTGATTTTGCAAGGCCCTTGCGAACCGAAGCCCGAGGATATGTGTACCGAGAAATTATGAGGGGCGAGCCAAGGGACGTGGAGAGAGAAAATGAATCGAAGTCACGTAGCGAGAGCTATTTCGAGAGTATTATTTATTCCCATGCTTTCTTTTTTCTGTGTGGAGATATATCGTAATACAGTGAGAATAATAATTAGAATATAAAAAAAATTCAGTAGGTTTGAAAAAAAAATGGCATCGCTTTCTGGTGAATAAATAATAATAATAATAATAATAAATAAAAGAAGGTCGATGCAAAGCCTTAAGAGGTTAGGCCACTCTAGAGGCCGAAAATATAGGCTTTTTGGGATTTTTTTTTCATAAAAACTACAAAATAAATCGAGATTACAAAAAGGGTGTTTATCGTACATATCAGTGACTGTATACAATCATTTTTTTGAAGCGATTAATTTCAAAATGGCGACTGTGCAGTGTTTATCTCGAAACTGCATTTTTTAAGTTGGCCGGAAACATAACACAGAAAATTTTCAACCGATTCACTTGAAATGTTGAATATATCTTGAAAAATGCATTGTCTATGGAAGTACGTATGATTTTTTTTATGTTGCATAGTTCATTTGTTATTAACAATTATCTGACGATTTTTAGGCAATTTTTCACTTTCCAAAATTTTGCCTAAAATATCGTTAATAACAAATGAACTATGCAATATAAAAAAAAATCCTACGTACTTCCATAGACAATGTATTTTTCAAGAAATATTCAACATTTCAAGCGAATCGGTTGAAAATTGTCTGAGTTATGTTTCCGGCCAACTTAAAAAATGCAGTTTTGAGATAAACACTGCACAGCCGGCATTTTGAAATTAATCGCTTCAAAAAAATTATTGTATACAGTCACTGATATGTATGATAAACACCCTTCTTCGTAATCTCGATTTATTTTGTAGTTTTTCTGAAAAAAAAATCTATTTTTTCGGCCTCTAGAGTGGCCTAAGGTCTTAAGAGGGTGATAGGTCACTTCGTTAGGAACATATCTAACCTAGGTTACCGTAGTCCAAAGTCTAACGATTCCGAGTTATAATGGTAAGAATGATTTTTGGAAAATTTCCCAAAATTACGTACTAACTCGTTTATCACTTATGTTGATGCTGTTTTTTTTAAAGAGCATTAACATGAGACGTATTTTTATTTTTTGACAAGTGTTTAATTATTCGACACGTTCCATTTAGGTAGTTGTGTGGATACATATGATTGTATTGGTGTTTGTCGATTGAATACATATTAAGCTAAGACGCAAACAAGTTTTTAGTTACCAATTATTGTCTGTTTGAATATTATGAACGAGTCAGTACCTAATTTTGGGAAATTTTCCAAAATTCATACTTACTATAACTCGAAGTCCTTAGACTTAGGACTAAGGTAACCTGGGTTAGATATGTTCCTAACGAGGCGAACTATCACCCCCTTAAGGCTTTGCATCGACTTTCCTAACAGCCTGTATATATAAATATTTATTTAATAGGATAATTCTTATTTTTTAACATTTTTTTTTCATAAATGACTAAACTACTATGTACTGTTATATACATGCATCGATATAAATATTTTATTCGACTAAACAATTAGTATATTGAGCAGTGTTGCTTGCATTATCAAGTTTAACTAATAAGTATATGCTTAATATTATATCAGATGGTTGCATATGAACCCGCCCATTTTTGAGCGAAATAAAAGATAGTGGTTCGGTGAGAGTTCCACGAACTGGTTTATTCGAAGTGTCGCCCATCGGAAGAAACAAGCTTGGCCCATCTTTCGGCCAATGACCGGATTCCACACCGGAAGAATTCGGCTTTATTTAGAGGCAATCCAGTCATCTAGCCATTTGTTGACTACTTTGTACAAGGTGAAATGCTGACCGCATCGACCGGAACGAATGGTAATCGGAGAAAGCGATGTTTGGGGAACATGGCGGGTGGGTTAGGATTTCCCAGTTCACTCCTTCAAAGTACTTCTCAACCGGTTGGCCCCTCAGGCCAACACGCGGCCTGACGTTGTCGTGTTGTGAAATCAACCTGTCATAGGGATCTTCCCATTCCGGCTTCTTCTCGTGCAGAGCCCGCTTCAAACGCATCAGTTGCAGTCGATAACGATCCCTAGTGATGCTTTTCGACGCTTTCAGCAGCTCGTAAGACCCCATAGAGAAATCACGACTTTAGAAGCGGCTAGAGCACTATTTGCACGTTGGACTTGATGGAGCATCTTCGGTATACACTTTCTTTAGCAAACGCAATGACATTTCCGCGGCAGATTTCTTTGCCGGGAAATAATAGTGCATAACTTCCGGCAAATAAGACTCATTTGGTAGAAAACTGGCCGTTGTAAAGACAATTGAAATAGATGATGTTCAACGTGCTGCACAAATGTCACCTAAGTCAGTTGGCTCTGTAATCGTCGCCTTAAGGGGTAAGGCCACTGTAACGGCCCAAAAAAAAAGGTTTTTTCACTAATTTTTTGCTCCCGAAATTGAAGGTATTTGAAAAAAAACTTTTAATGGTGTTATCGGGCATACATTAAACTTTATTATAAAATTTTTTTACAGTAAAAAAAAACAAAATGGCGGTTCCACAGCTATCTTCCCGGGACATGTTTTGCTTCCAGGGCTCCGCGGCACGCAGCACCACTGGTGCACTTTTGAATCTAGAACAAAAAAAAAACCATTAATCTAGAGGGCTATAGCTAGAGAATGTCGATCGGATTTTAAAAAGTATCAATTTTTGTGGATTTGGCGTGCGTTTGAAAAAAAAAATTGATTTTTGACGAAAAAAACGGCAAGTTTTTTGTTAATAAAAAATCAATAAATAAAGTTCTTGAAAATTCCGATCGACATTCTCAAGATAATGTAAATGTTCACATCTGGTTAAAATTTCAAGTAAAAAAAAATGAAAATTTTTCGAGTTATGCTGCGTGCCATTTTGAAAAACCATGTTTCGAGAAAAACGTGTTTAAAGTTTTGCGAATAGTTTGTTTGGGTTTGTTTGGGTTTGTTTGGGTCGCACAGGACCTTTTTTTCTTATTCTAGAGGGTTTAAACTATTTTTTAAGCCAATAAAAAAAAATCGATTTTTCAAAAAATTTACAGTGGCCTTACCCCTTAAGCAGAACGCTCGACTTTGCAAATTTATATAGCCCAACTTGGAAAGTGAGTAGAAGTTGTTTTAAGTCATTCGTAGTCAGTTTTTTGTTACGAAGAAGAAGGTCGTTGTGAACATCTCGGGTATGGTACAGTTTCCGAGAAAATATTTCGTAAAGGTTATATGACGCTATTGGATGGGTCGTCGTTATGGCCACCATGACGGTTGGACTAGTAATCACCGCGTGAACGTCCCACTAATCGTCACATGCGTTCAAACTGCTTTAAGGTAGTACGTGCACGAACCTTCTCGTTAGAAAAAAAAATGGTAATTATTTACTTTAGTCACGTTGCGGACAAGCAGTAAGAAAATGTAAAGCGGTCGTAAAATGCTTGTTATAATATATTATATTAGATGTAAGATATATATTAGTTCTCAAGAGAACCCTGTATTATGTAAACGCCCGAAAGGGTATACCTGGAATAAAACTACTACTACTACTACTTTAGTCACGTTTCCGAAATATGGAGCTAACTTATTTTTTTGTCATTTTCTCATTGATTGGATTATAAATGATGATATTCAGTCGGGGGAAGCTGAATTCCGCCTTCCCATAAAAAGTTATGGGGTTTTGAAGTTCGCGGAAACACGTGATAAAATGTTCGAGCCTGACGATATTGATGCCATGAGCGTTTAGTTAATCGACGATGCTCTCGAGAACATTATTATTACTTTTATGGCGTGAAAAAAGTGATTATTATTTACCTATACCTATTTTATTATTACTTTGATGGCGTGAAAAAGTGAATTTCAGCTTCCACCGACGAAACATCATCATTTACAATCCAATTAACAAGAAAATAGCTGGAAAACATTTTTTTTTATGGAAAGGTGGAATTCAGCTTCCCCCTACTGAATATCATCATTTATAATCCAATCAATGAGAAAATGACAAAAATAATAATTTAGCTTCATATTTCGGAAAAGTGAAATGGCGTAGTTATGAAAAAAAGTCTGTTTTCTTGCCTATAAAATGGTCGTTGTTTTCAATGCCGAATCGTCAATTTTCATCCAATCAAAAATATCCTACGTCATTGTAGGGTAAATATATTCAAGAGTACTCAGTTAAAATTTCAAGTCAATCGGATAATTGCTCTTTGAGTTACAATGTCAGCAAATTTGAAAAATCTCATTTAGAGAAAAACGCGTGTAAAGATTTAACTATCGATTTTTGCAAGATAAAATGATAGAGACACGGCCTTGAAATTCGCACAGGATATTCTTGAAAGTATAAACTGTCGAAAAGGCACCAAAAAAAAAACGATTTTTTGAAATTTGTCATACAAGTATAGCCCCTCAAGTCAAATCTGATTGCAATTTTACTTCACTTTTCATACTGTAATACAAACCGTTATCACATGCACTTCTCAAATAATTATTTTCTGTACCGTGTTTATTATTATACCTAAGTACATTATATTTTGCTTTTTTCAGAATCGATAATTTATAGATTTTCTGTTGACTAGTTAATCCGCTAGTACTACCTTAACTAATTATGCAAAGGTCCGTATACCTTTTTTGACTCAATTGTGTCTGCATATAGAACTGCAGACTAATTTTTTGTCACTCAGTCACAACCTTTTTGGTTTTTATTAAAACATTTGACAAACAGCTTAAGACATAAATTTCTCTTAAATACACCTTTATTAGTTTTAAATATAAAACTAATTATGGCTATTACGTCTGAATGATATCTTTTCTTCATTTTCAATAATCATGAACATTTTTTTATCATAAAATATATTTTCCTATTTTTCGATCGTGTGGTATTTACCTGGGTTCGAGACGTGCCCAGTTATCGACTTGGTTACGACCCAGTAATCGACAACGTTAATTTATATTGTATATCTTTTTACTATCGCGAATATGTGTAATTACTGGTCCGTGGATTCTTCAGACAATGCTAATTACGAACCCAACATTTCTTTTCTGATTTTCTATGAATTAATATTCAATTCATTAGGTCTTTTTATGCCAACCTTGTCCCACTTGCCGATAACCGCGGCGATTTATCGGCAGAGCGTTCACATTGCTGAACCAGTAATCTTCAGAGACGAAAACTCGTTGAAATTAGCATAAAACGATAATTTTCTCTGTTGAATGCAAAACCAAGATTTTTATTTATAAATTCAAGACATAACTTGAAGCTTATCTCACGCTAGTCCCCAGGGCATTCTCAAATCACCCGAAAGTTGACACGGTTCGCTTGAACCTTCAAATGAAGGATTTGGACGAAATCGCATATAGATGCCGTAGCTAAATGTATTTGATGTGGTTATTTTTGAATACGTATACTTCCGAGTGTTATAATGTAATACACGGTAGTAATTACCTCCCTGATGCTAATACGTTGCAGATCTGCACGAACGACTGATTCTTATCTTAAAATACTTACTCAACGTAATTCTAGCACCAGGCTGGGATGTTCATTTTTTTGAGATTCACTAAATATATTGATAATCGCCTCCGTTAAATTTCATAGCCGGATACCAACCTAATTACAGAGAAAAATGATAAAATTGCGTATTTTTGTGAAGGAATTCCGAGACGACATGCAAAAACCCAATTTCCGGTCGCTACAAAAATGTATATAATAGTGGGAATCCGTCAGATTCTTAAAAATAGTCATATTTACATACTTAACACTTGTAATAATCCAATGCTCTCAGAAAAAATGACGCTCATTGACCTAATTTTTATGTAATATCAAGTTTAATTTGAACCTCCGGTATTGGATTTATTACCACTTGATACGATAAAGAGACGTGGCAGCAAGGCAACAATTGACTGTAGTCCTAACCTCATCTCACTCATTCGAATTTCCACACGTATTTCATTTTTAACCGATATATTTCATTGACACAAATTTTCCACGCTCTTTACCAGTCGTGGCCCGAATACAATGCTCTATATTCCCCGCACCTGACATCGTTCGGACTGACCGACGTTGAAAAGCACGGAGGTTAAATTTACCTGGTTGAGTGAAGAGAGATGGAGATAGAACCAATGTTGTCAAATATCAATTATAGAAATGCCGCGCGAATCGTTGTAATAACGTTTTTTCATTTTTCCAATTAAATGTGAACATTCATCAACAGTTTTACACATGGAAAATTTTAGTTATTACAATTTTTTTTGCATATGTTAAAAATATGAATTGTACAAGGCTCAAGTATGATCAGTGGTATGACTAGTGTGAAGCGATAGGATTACCGTAAGGGGAGATATACACCTAGGAGCCGGAAAAAAGGTCATTTTTGTGAATTTTTGCAAGGAAAAGTATTTGAAATTTCAGATTGGGGTTTTAATTATCTGAAAGTATATACATTGAAAAATATGTTTAATTTTCTTTATTTAAAAATGTCAAAAATATACAAGGATATTGCATGATCCTTAGAGCGTCGTAAAAAAATCTGCGTATACGGTATCCGCTGGCGTTTCTTCAAAAATCATCTGAAAAAAAAACCAAAAAAGATTATTAAATTAGATACTATAATCTAGTACTTGTCATAGCCGATTTTGAAAATATCGATTTATGACAAAATGGCGGACGTTTGAACGTAAATAGTGATTTTTGGGCCAAAAATTAGTTATTATTTTGCCTATAAAACAAAAACTAAGTAACGGAAAAAAAAATCCTATGACAAGTACTAGATAATGGTGTATAGAATAACGACAAAAAACCTCAAGGCAATCGGTTCATTGGTTTTCGAGAAATTTCGGGTACCGATTTGAAAAACGTCGTTTTGAGAGAAACGCGTTTGAAAATTTGGGAATGAATAAATCATGAAATTTGTCAACTTACACGAAATCATCGATACCGGGCCCATAGTGTAGGTATTCTACGGCCGACGGAATGTTCGTAGCTTCTAAATCCTCGACCTGGACCATCTAGGTGTATATCTCCCCTTAACGGGGTCGTCTAGTGTGAAGGCCGTTTTTTCATGCATTTTTGGAGATTTTTTTGACAATCCATTAAAATAAAATAATTTATAAATTGTATATCATTTTTATTAACATTTAAACAAACTTTGTGAATTTTTGGAAGTCATTATATAGAATATAGTCGGAGATACACCACCAAACAGGAACAAATATATAAAAAGAGGTGCTCCACTGCTGCCATGACTTGAGGCTCTACATGGAACTAAAATAGTTAGAATTCCAAAAAATCAATTTTTTTTACGCTTTAGAAAAATAAATACAATTTTTCGTATTTTTTTGGGGTCTATATAGCTGATAAAAAGAAAACTAACGAAGCAATCTTAATTATTTTAGTTTAACTTGTAGTTATATATGTACTAAAGATGCTGTATAAATTTGAGCAGAATCAATCAAATAGTTTTTGAGATATCAAGGCAGCAGTTTGAAAAAATCGTGTTTTGAGAAAAACGCGTTTGAAAGTTGTATACAATTCATAATAAAAAATGGTTTTACCATCAATCTGCTATGCCTGGACCATAGAGTACACCTTCCTCTTCTTCAAAGAAGTCATGCAAGGCCGTTTTCTCTTCTTTTGATCTGACACACTGACCCCCTCAAGGCCTTAGGCCACAGTAACGGGTATAAAATCATGTGTGAATTTAACAATTTTTTTTCGTATGAAAGAGTTATTTACTCATAAAATTAATTACACATCTATTTAGTATGAATATCAAGCTGTTAGAAAATATATATATATTTTTCGATGTACAAAATGGCCGACTACTATTTTCCTTTGTTATATTTTTTTAGGCGCTCCGGGGCGTGACATTTAGCATCCACAATTTTTTACCCAGAACAAAAAACAAAAATTCTCGTCAATCCACAATAGAATACCTAGAGAAGTATGTACGGAATTTGAAAAATATTATTTTATTCAAAAGTTGTAGGTATTTTAACTTAAGAAATCAATTTTCAGTGAAAAATTTCGCTATCACTGCTCATAAACTATTCATAAAGTTAAAAGTTTTCGATTAATCAGAAATTCCGTACGTACTTCTCTGCGAAATGCAATTAGGAACATAACTTTTAAATTTGAAGTAAATCAAGTGAAAATTGTTGAAGTTGTGTCACGCCAATTGGAAAAAAGCTGTTTCGAGAAGCTTCGAGTAGTCGGCCATTTTGTACATCGAAAAAAAATATGTATACATTTTCTAGGTACCACGTATTAACACATGTTTATGTTGACATTTACAAATTCAACGTACAAAGTCTTCAAAAATAAGTTTGCCTTATTTCAAATTTGGTTTCAAAAGATTCTGCCACAGTCCTTTCAAATTTTAAATGTTGAATGTTATATGTTAATTAGTATTTTTTAACATTGAAATTTTAATTAGCATTGAATGTTATGCGATTGGCCCCGTAAATACTCAACGACGCTCCCGTAAACGTCAATGTTTTCTGTTACCCTCTTAAGACGTTCATCAAAGTTGACGTACTTTTTGCCTTTTGCCGGTGCAATGTTTCTCCCAGCAAGATGGTTCTCCCAAGCAATCTCTGTGATCTTTTGTTCCTTTTTAAGGGTTTCGATGAATTTTCCCTTTGAAGCATGTGCAACGCGCATGCGGTGGTTAAATCCAGTGTGTTTTACAGATGGTGTTTACTTATTACGCTTTGATGATTGCGTTGAATGTGTTGTGTCCAACAGATACACATTACAGATACACATACAGTAAACAATACCGTACGAGTATTAAGTTAGTGTTTACTTTCGACGGTTTGGCGATTGCGCCGATTGGTATTGCGCTGAATTCGTGTGTATTTTGAATTTGTATGTGTGGAATTTGTTTTGTGTTAAGGGGTAAGGCCACTGTAACGGCCCAAAAAAAAGGTTTTTTCACTAATTTTTTGCTCCCGAAATTGAAGGTATTTAAAAAAAAACTTTTAATGGTGTTATCGGGCATACATTAAACTTTATTATAAAATTTTTTTACAGTAAAAAAAAACAAAATGGCGGTTCCACAGCTATCTTCCCGGGACATGTTTTGCTTCCAGGGCTCCGCGGCACGCAGCACCACTGGTGCACTTTTGAATCTAGAACAAAAAAAACCATTAATCTAGAGGGCTATAGCTAGAGAATGTCGATCGGATTTTAAAAAGTATCAATTTTTGTGGATTTGGCGTGCGTTTGAAAAAAAAATTGATTTTTGACGAAAAAAACGGCAAGTTTTTTGTTAATAAAAAATCAATAAATAAAGTTCTTGAAAATTCCGATCGACATTCTCAAGATAATGTAAATGTTCACATCTGGTTAAAATTTCAAGTAAAAAAAATGAAAATTGTTCGAGTTATGCTGCGTGCCATTTTGAAAAACCATGTTTCGAGAAAAACGCGTTTAAAGTTTTGCGAATAGTTTTTTATTGGAAAAAATTTAAAAAAGAAGTTAACAGGACCTTTTTTTTCTTATTCTAGAGGGTTTAAACTATTTTTTAAGCCAATAAAAAAAAATCGATTTTTCAAAAAATTTACAGTGGCCTTACCCCTTAATTAGACATGTAATTTATTTTCTAACAGCTTGACATTCATACTAAATAGATGTGTAATTAATTTTATGAGTGAATCACTTTTTCATAGGAAAACAAATGGTTAAATTCGCACATGATTTTATACTCGTTACTGTGGCCTAAGGCCTTAAATCGCATGAAAACACAAGCCAAGCTCACATAATTTGGATTGCCGACTTTTAATTCGAGAAAATAGTCTACCCTACGCCATCTATCGGCCGCGGACGGTTTCATGCGCAACCCAATATATACAATGCCCGTGTATATTAAATCATATGCAAACACAACTAAGCTCACTAGCCGCAGGGTCCGGAATCTTCTTTCGCTTCGTTCGACCTCAACCGTCCAGATTCGTGAGATCTCCCGATCTCACCGGGTCTCTGTACCGCTATCGGTCGCGCGCGCCCGCCGACCCCGACTCGAGTTAATTCTGATGGTTCGACATGTATGCTTACCAACACACGAAGGGAAACCAGCCGGAATCAGTGCCGGGCTATTTATTCTCGCTATTTATTTACCTTCGACGGGGAGTTAAGCAGCGAACGGTGGGTGGCACGGGCGGCGGGGCAGGAGGAACACGAAGAAAGAGAGAAAGATCTTGCCGCGATTGAGCCACGAGCGAGCGTGCCCGCAACGAGTAGAAAACATCGCAGGGCGGAGGTGGTGGCGGTAGTGGCGCCCTGGGTGATTGCGCGCCTCACCTCATGCCGCGCGATGGTGGGGGTCGGCCTCGAAGCCGCCGGAGTGGGGGAACTCACCGTGTTCCGCGGCGCTCCGGTTAGTTCGTTGAGCGGCCGCGAGGTGGCAGCTTCGGACGCGCGAATCAGTCAAAAAAGAACTGGAAAGCGCGCGCGGGACACCCAGCGAGGGAGAGAGAAAGAAAGAAAGCGGAAAAAAAAGAAATTCCGCGGGCGCTACGAAATGTTATACTACTTTCGGTCGTGCGTTTTGCGATATTTTCAAATTTTCCAATCCTTTTTCGCGCTCATATGTCTCGTTGAGCATGCATAAAAAAAATGCTTGTAGAAAAAATATAACATCGATGGTACAATTGCCGAACAAACATGATAACGCGTCGCGATCGAACGTTACTTCCGGTTTGCTCGATCCGTCCGGCGTTAACGACCGGAAGTAGATCGAAAGACAAGTGCGCGAGAGGGCAGGCGGCGATGAACGCGACGCACGAAAGAGCTCGACAAGCTTCGTAAAATATGGCTATGGTCATATCACCCCGTGGCAAAATAGTTACCCTCGCGTTTGTCACGATCGTCGCCAGCCTCGTCGCTCTCGTTGTGACCGGGCTCGTCGCTTTGTGGCGGGACAGAGGGCACGACCGGTCACCGAACGACGCGAATCTTCGCCTATCCGCGACCAACAGTGTCACCAGCAAGCTCCAACAATTCACCGGCTACACCGCCACGAAAAACGTGAGTTCTCGATAAGGCTGCGCGACTCAAGGGCACGCATTGGAACGCGAAAAACAGGCGGATTTTCAGAATTTTTCGGCTACGAGACCGGCGGGACTACGCGGTCGGAATTTTACACACTGTTTGGAACATAGTCTTGACGAGTTTGCGATTTTTAGGGGGGGAAAAATATTCATAAACTATAGAGTTATTATTGTTTAAGGGGTCTTCTCACTTTAGACGCTAAAAAGGCTATGTTCATTATTTTTTTGTATATGTTTATATTATAGATATTGATAGAAAAGTTGTTACACTTAATAAATACACTTTCGAAATATATTTAAAAAAAAATTATGAACTGATGTAACCCAAATAAACTTTAAGGCTTTAGGCCTCAGTATCGGGTATAAAATCATGTGCGAATTTGACAATTCATTTTTCGTATGTAATGATTCACTCATAAAATTAATTACACATCTATTTAGTATGCATATCAAGCTGTTAGAAATTTTTTTTTTTCGATGTACAAAATGGCCGACTACTCGAAACTTCTCGAAACAGCTTTTTTCCAATTGGCGTGACAAATAACTTCAACAATTTTCACTCGATTTACTTGAAATTTAAAAGTTATGGTCATAATTGCATTTCGCAGAGAAGTACGTGCGGAATTTCTGATTAATCGAAAACTTTTCATTTTACGAGCAGTTTATGAGCAGTTATAACGAAATTTTTCACTGAAAATTAATTTCTTAAGTTCAAATACCTACAACTTTTGAAAAAAAATAATATTTTTTAAATTCCTTACGTACTTCTCTAGGTATTTTAATGTAGATTGACGAGAATTTTTGTTTTTTGTTCTAGGACAAAATTGTGGATGCTAAATGTCACGCCGCGGAGCGCCTAAAAAAAAATATAACAAAAGAAAATATTAGTAGTCAGGCATTTCGTACATCGAAAAAAAAAATATATATTTTCTAACAGCTTGATATTCGTACTAAATAGATGTGTAATTAATTTTATGAGTGAATCACGTTTTCAAACGAAAAAAATTGTTAAATTCGCACATAAATTTATACCCGTTACTGTGGCCTAAGGCCTTAAACACATTTTTCTAATATAAATTAGAATAAAATCATCGAAACTACTGAACCTTATGAAATTTTAACCACATACTCTTCATTTCAGGTTTCTTTTAATTTTGATATTTACTACTTTTTTCCAAAAACGGTGAAAAAAACATGTTTTTCTTTGTTTTTTTTCGAAAAATGTCCGCTATGTTATTTTTCCATATATCAAAAATCGTATGATATGCGCTATAGCCATTAAGGGCGGGGTAAAGTATTAAATTTTTTTTAAATTTTTAAAATGAATGCATAATATATCAAGAATATTGTGTTAAAATTTCAAGTCGATCGGAGTGAAATTGACGAAGTTATGAGTAATTTGAGCGTCTATTGCTCCATGCCGTTCTCTTCTCTTCTGCGTTTTTCAAACCGTTTTTCTGAGACTTGTCATATTTGAAGTCCGTGTGCACGATAACTCAAAATCTACTGGACCAATCGCTTTGAAATTTTGCACAGTACTTCTTCACATAATTCACCAGGTATTGTCGAGAGTTTTTTTGTTTTTTTTTAATAATTACTAATTTTTCAACAACAAATTAGCCGATTTTTTTAGCGAAAATCGGGTTTTTGGCTCCCAAGTGCTACGAAAAATCGAAAAATCGAAAAAAAAAAATCCTCCCGTCATTACCTCGAGAAACATCTCCTTTAACAAATGCATTTTAATTTTTTTGTTTCAAATGATTCTGTTGCGAGTTATGGTGCACACCGCAAACCAACTTTTTTTCGAGGCGCCTCCGGGGTTTAATTTTCACTCGCTCAATTTTGAATATTTTGCAATGCAAATTTAGGAGAATGTTGTTCAAATGTTACTTTGTTATATGTAAATTTTTCAATAAACGAACACTATTCGTTACGCCAAAAAAAAATCTTAAAAACATGCCTTTTTTCACCGAATTAACTTTCTCCCGCCGTTAACATACTGAATTAAAAACCGTTTAATTTTTTTGTTCCGACATTTCATCAACAGCGCAGACCTACAATTTTTTCAGGACATTTTTTTAACCACCATTTTCGGCTATAAATAGTGACTTAAATATTTTTTTAAAATGTATTTCGAAAGTGTATTTATTAAGTGTACCAACTTTTATATCAATATCTATAATGTAAACCTTTGAAAAAAATTTATGAGAATAGCCTTTTTTAGCGTCTAAAGTTAGAAGACCCCTTAAAGAAAGTGCCGCAGTTGCCGCATGGCCAATCGGTGCAGGTGTTTCCGGCCACTAGGCTCATCTGAAATATAACATTTTCAAATGCACTTTTAGCGTAATAATGGAAGTGTAATAATGCTTTTAGTGCAATGATTCTCCCTTCAAATTCGTGTATCAGACGAATAGATTTTGAGATACGAATTGCACCGTTTCGTAAAGCAGCTTTGAGAAAAAGGCAAGAGGCAAAGGAAAATCGTCATGGCTCTGTCAGTTTTTCGATTTTTTTTACAAAATCTTTGTTACAAATTCGAGGTAACATCCTAGACTATAAAACTATGCAATAAAAAAAATCGTAATTTTGGAATGTCAAGCTTACGCAGGCACTATAAATACACTCTCACTGATTGTGAGAAGATCACTCGATCCCTACATCCCTCTGTTTTACGTTCACTGTCCCGTTGTCTTCTCCATAAATAATTCAATACGAAAATTGATGGCTTTCTCGGGATAATTAACGCCGATTCACTTCGCGTTTATTCCAACATTGACACACTCCGAACAGACGAATTGTATAAAATACGAATAATTATTGTGATAATATTTATCGTAGGTACAATTGTAACAATGATAATAACTGACGACAATAATAACAGTAATAATTATTACGTAAATAGCAAAATGGCAAATAATTGTGAGAACTTGCGGATAACAAATAACTATAACAGTAATAATGATAACAACAATATGAATAAATAATTTCACGCGTTTGACATTTTTTTTTTCAATAAAATAGATAATAAATAATTTCATTGAATAATAATAATAATAACAATAATTATTATTATTACGTGAATTGATAATAAATAATAAATAATTTAATAGAATAATAATAAGCAACTGACAATAATAATAACAACAATAATTATTGTGACTTAAATGGCAAAATGACAATGCAGTTGAGGAAACTTGCAAATAGCAAATTATAATTATAACAGTAATTAGAAAAATAATACGAATAATTATAACAATAATAATAAAACTTTCATCGTACGTGCAACGTTGAATCTTTCTATTTTCAATTAAATTATTTACCCAAAATAGTTGTAACAATATTCCAGTATAAATATACAAACACGATTTATAAAATATTTATTGTAAACATAATTATAAATGTACGATATAAATATATTACATAAAAAATACTTTGTCAAATAATAATAAATAATAGAATAAGACGTCGATGTCCTTTTCGCGAAAAAAAATAATGGCGTAAAAGACCGCGTAAAAAATACTTTGTCAAATAATAATAAATAATAGAATAAGACGTCGATGTCCTTTTCGCGAAAAAAAATAATGGCGTAAAAGACCGCGTAAAAAATACTTTGTCAAATAATAATAAATAATAGAATAAGACGTCGATGTCCTTTTCGCGAAAAAAAATAATGGCGTAAAAGACCGCGTAAAAAATACTTTGTCAAATAATAATAAATAATAGAATAAGACGTCGATGTCCTTTTCGCGAAAAAAAATAATGGCGTAATAGACCGCGTAAAAAATACTTTGTCAAATAATAATAAATAATAGAATAAGACGTCGATGTCCTTTTCGCGAAAAAAAGGTCGTCTTATTGCTTCAATCATTCGGAATATGTTTTCGATCATTCGTTATTAAGTGCTCCTCGGAGCACGCGTTCAATTTTTAAAATGGTTCATCCTCCAAGGTACTGATTGAACGTCTGCCGGTTACAGTTTAATCGAGCACTTTTTTCGACCTGAATAATTGACGGCGACCGAACTTATATCGCGTGCACGTTTAATTTATTTAACGAGTCTGCATAAACGATTTTCGATATTTTCGCCTGCTGAGAGTACGGGAGTGATGAGGACGTCATCTAACGGACAATTAATATATAACCTTGTCGAGTTTGAGTGCTTTTTTAATTGAAAAATATCGATAAACAATGAAGTTATTATTTAAACAAAGTGCCGGCGTTGCTCCATGGCCAATCGGTCGAGACGGCTCTGGCAACTTGGCTCATCTGAGGTGAAAAATGAAAAATGCATTTTTAGTATGATAATACAACTCTCGTATGACTCGATACTTTTTTTAAGATTTTGTAATTACGAAAATGGCAAGCTGTAGAAAAAAAAGTTGGTTTTTCGACGAAAAAACAACTTTGATGATTTGGTATGAACAAATGAATAGACACATGAAAAAATCATCGGGCTATACGATAAAAAATGTTACAGACTGTGCTCCGTACGAATTTGAAGTGAATCGGACGAAAAGATTTTGAGTCACGGCTTACAGCGTTTCGCAGCAGCGCAGTGGGGTGACCCTTCGATAAAAATCGACGCAACTCAGTCAATTTTTCGAATTTTTACAAAATCTTTGTTGCCTGTTGAAATTAAGGTCCTAGGCTATGAAACTGTACAGTAATTTTTTCGGAAGAGGATTTGAAAAACAATTAAAAACAATTTATTTTTCGGTCGTAGAATCTTCGCGCAAGACCCTCAAAAAAAGCATGGCCGTTTATACATTTATAAGTGTATATATGTACACTAGCGGCGAAAAGTTTCCGGACAAAAATTCAAAAAAGGTTCGGAACGATTTTTTATGGCATTTCGCCGATATTTGACATAAATGAATTTAATAAACAGCATTTTGAAGGGGAGGATTTCACCTTCGCACTGATTTTTTGTAATTTTTACTATTTTTTTTTACGATCAGTACCCTTTTTCGAAAACGACAATTTTTCGCCTTTTTTATTTCTTTTCTGATGGATCCCGTTTACGGACAACATTTTTTTTACGCATTTTTTTAACCGGAATTATAAAAGGGAAACTCAAGCTTCAATTCTTTTTTTTTAAGTTTCGTACGATTTTTTTCCTAAATATATTTCGAAAAAAAAGAGACAAAATGAAAAATAACGTGTAGCGCGAAAATGACAAGGATTCAAGGAAAACCTCAAGATAGTACAAAATTTGAATCGGTTTTCATTAAATTCGCAAGAATTTTTTTAGATTTTTTATCCGATTTTTTTTCACTTATTTTCGGTACAAAATCAGATTATTTAATTATCGTAACGCGAGAACTTAGGGGTTTGTGGTGAAGTTTCGAGAGGTAAAAATGGTATTTTTCTATTTTCAATGCAACTGAATTATTTCAGACTTTTTTTCAACATTTTTTTCTCCATTAAAATTTTATAGTTTTCTAGTCACGTCAATCGATAGATTTCAACCGACTCTATTGCGTTAAAAGTAGAAAAACACCATTTTGTTCTCTCTCAAAATTTTACCACAAACCGTTTTCGAGCTACGGTAATTAAATCATGATTTTCTACCGAAAATAGATGAAAAAAAATTTCGAACAAAAAATCTGAAAAAATTCTTGCGAACTCATCGAAAACCGACTCAACTTTTTACTATTTTGAGGTTTTCCTTGAATCCTTGTTGTTTTCGCGTTACACGTTATTTTTCAAATTGTCTCTTTTTCTTTTTCAAAAAAAAAATAAAAATATATTTCGAAAAAAAAATCGTTTACGAAGTTAACAAAAACAATGTTGAAGCTTGAGCTTCTCCCTTTATGATTCCGGTCAAAGAAATGCATTGAAAATGTTGTCTCTAAACGGGGTCCACCAAAAATAGAAGAAAAAACAGGCGAAAAATGGTCGTTTTCAAAAAAGGGTACTGGTCGTAAAAAAAATAGTAAAATTTTTCAAAAAAAATACCGAATGAAGGCGTATTCCTCCCCTGCAAAATGCCGTTCATTAAACTCATTTATGTCAACTATCGGCGAAATGGCATAAAAAACCGTTCCCAAACTTTTTTGAATTTTCGTTCGGAAACTTTTCGTCGGTAGTGTATAGACATACATATGTGCAAGCGTGAATCATGCGAGTCTGCATTTTTTCTACATTTCACCTATTTTAGATATTTTTATATAAAAAATTCTTTATGTGGTCGAATGTTCAAAATATCACGAAAAGTTGAAGCCGAATGAACAAAAGTTTCACACAAAAATTATGTATTTTGTTACGAAAAAGATTATCGCGAAATAAAAAATATTGGTTCCTATTTGAAAAAGTCGAGTTGACCTTGAAATAGCATTGAAAATTGCCACCCAATGAAAAATAACCAACGCCATTATTTTTGTACCCCAAAACTGTGAAACTTTTGTTCGAAACATTTTTTTCCCGGAATGCATCCCTTTTGGGATAATTAGAGGTGCCAACTTAAGGACAGGGTAAAGTTAATTCGGCGAAAAAAGGCATGTTTTTAAGATTTTTTTTTTGGCGTAACGAATAGTGTTCGTTTATTGAAAAATTTACATATAATAAAGTAACATTTGAACAACATTCTCCTAAATTTGCATTGCAAATTATTCAAAATTGAGCGAGTGAAAATTAAACCCCGGAGGCGCGTCGAAAAAAAGTTGGTTTGCGGTGTGCACCATAACTCGCAACAGAATCATCTGAAACAAAAAAATCAAAATGCATTTGTTAAAGGAGATGTTTCTTGAGGTAATGACGGGAGGATTTTTTTTTCTTTCGATTTTTCGATTTTTCGTAGCACTTGGGAGCCAAAAACCCGATTTTCGCTAAAAAAAATTCGTTTTTGAAAAATTAGTAATTATTAAAAAAAACAAAAAAGCTCTCGACAATACCTGGTGAATTATGTGAAGAAGTACTTTGCAAAATTTCAAAGCGATTGGTCCAGTAGATTTTGAGTTATCGTGCACACGGACTTCAAATATGACAAGTCTCAGAAAAACGGTTTGAAAAACGCACAAGAGTAGTTTGGTCGCTTAGCGCTCATTGCACATAAGTTTGAGAACACTTCTCGATTGCATAAAAATTTTAACACAATATTCTTGATATATTATGCATTCATTTAAAAAATGAAAAAAAAAATGAAAAAAAAATTTTAATACTTTACCTCGCCCTTAAATGATAATGACCCTGTATAAAAAATTATATTTTAAAAAATTCAATTTTATACAGCCTTCTTGAAAGCTCGATAAAATTTCAATAGCTACTGCAATTGTCGCTTGTGAAATATCATCGTCGAACTCGTTCGCGAGTGCTTTTCCTCGTTCGGAATTGGAATATCGTAATTTTCCTGTTTTTATTATTTCGATTATTGCGATGCTTCTCTCTCGATTTTTCTCGCACTCGCTGGTCCAGCATCTCGTACCCCCTTGCACTCACCGATCAGCTGTTGCCGCGACACACTTCCCAATAACGAGACTCCAGTCCTGTTGCATCGATAAACGTTGAAGGATACTGAATTTCTTCTGTTCTTTTTCTTTTTTTTTCACGCTTAGATATATCCAGGAAATATGTAAATTCGAAAACAGCTCATTTTGGGGATTTTGTTTTGGAAAATCGTGATGATTCGTTTTGGGGATTTTGTTTTAGTTTTCCATTTTCCAATAAAAGTATCATCACGATTTACTTTTGTTGGAAAATTAGGTATTTGAATAAATATCGTCTGAGGAACACTGTCTAATTTTTTCTGTAAAAACATTTAACTATAATCGATTTACAGTCCGTGAAGCACCGCTCGAAAACGTTTTTTGCGATGAGCCCTTCTGAACCCGGTTATTTAATATGAAAAAATCAAACAGATTTCGTTAGTATATGATTAATCGAAGGATTTTCGAAATATCAATTTCCGAAATATCAAATTTAAACAAAAATCCGAAATATCATATTTAAAAAAAAATCCGAAATATCAAATTAAAAAAAGTATTGAAATATAAAATTTAAAAAATATTGAAATATCGAATTTAAAAAAATGGCGCGTGATCAGATCGAGTCTCGGTTTTTGCGAGAAAAAATCCCATTTTTCGTTCAAATCGAAAGTATAAAGCCGAAAAACCACCTCTTAAGTTCCCCACATCATCGCCGAGAGAAAAATTTACTTTACGATAATTATCAAAGTACGAGAACAAAAAAATATGAAAATACTTTCATAATTTCCACGGCAAAAGAAAATCGTCAGGCTCTACGCCAATCAATTCTGCAAATCCTGATGCTTTTTCATCTTCAATTTATGAGAAATCGTATCTTTCATTTATGAGGAAAAAAAAATCGGAAATTTGTGAGGGCATGTTGACTCCGTATACATCCTTAATAAATCTGGCTAAGTTTTTTAAAATAAACTTTCCCTCGTAAACGACGTAGCGATAAGTATGAAAACTTCAAAGTTAAATTTCCATTGGACTTGTCTGAGTCTTAGAAAAAGGAAATCAGTGTTCGTCAATATTGACAGCGTCGAAACGCGCTCGATTTATCTCGAGGGAGACTACCCGTCGAGAGCCCGGAAAAAAGGTGAATTCCGCCAATTTTTTAATGGATACTCAGTTAATAGAATTTAAATTTCATTCAGGGACTTTCATTCCACAAATGTTTGAGTTTCTGTACAAATTGTTTGCACTCGATTTTGTAACAAATTGGCCGTACCGTAGCTGTTCGAAGCAGTCACTTTTTTCCGATAATGTCCTACGGCCGACAAGAGTCCTCCAATTTTTCATCTACAACCGAAATTCAAAATAACTCAAGCTCCAAATAAGTACGCAAAAAATAAAAAAATATCGATTTTTCGATAATCCTGTGAATGTTACAAAAAAAAAATAGTTTTCGTTAACAAAAAATCGCTGAAAATAACTGATTTCCAAAAAAGCTTTCAACGTATCGAAAATTCTCTGGGTACTTCGCTGTAAAATGTTGCAACGAATTTCCAAAAAAAACACTTCTAGTCAATCGTCATGCAATCGGCGATGTGGCCTCCCGCAGGACACTCTCCCACAAATGTGACTCGCTTCATCCCCCTTCAGCGTCGCCACGCCGTCCGAAAATATTCTGAAAAAAATTGTGTAAAGATACTCAAAGATAAGTGGAATAAAATCCCTTCGGGCGGAATTTTTCATCTTGTCAACTGGCTACCCACAGAAAATTGTCGAAATTCGCCGTCTTTCCGAGCTCTAGACTGGCGTTCCCCTTGAGGAGACCAGAGTACTGAAGAGAGCTAACCTATACGTAGGACTGGCGCAAGTTACTATTACTCGACTATCCGCGACTCGAACGATCCGGTACATCGGAATCGTCACCTTTATTGTCTTCGGTTGGTATACCGCGAGGCACTTGCGTCAATAAGGAGTTCGGTGTCGAGTGCTCGCCATATTGGAACTTACGTTTATGTACGACAGATTCGCGAGCGAGTCGATCGTAATCGACATATATATATATATATATATATATATATATATATATATATATATATATATATATATATATATATATATATATATATAACTTCGCCACATGGTTTTGCACCGTCCTTCTCATATTTATGTGCTACATTATATTCCCTCAGAGTAGAGCGACCGATTGAATCTCAGGTTTCACGTGTGTGTATGTATATATATATAGGACAGGAAAGCTTGTCAAGCGGCAAATGCATCTGCACATATAGATAGGCGAGAAAGGACGATTCTCGCCATTGTCGAATGTGCAACAATGAGAGGAGCGGGGTGTGAAAGTTACATATGCGTACATAGGGGGTGGGGGGGGGGGGGAGAGAGAGAGAGAGAGAGAGAGAGAGAGAGAGAGAGAGAGAGAGAGAGAGAGAGAGAGAGAGAGAGAGAGAGAGAGAGAGAGAGAGAGAGA
>OZ023314.1:3232292-3292979 GCA_964007375.1 Ophion obscuratus | reverse complement strand
CAAACGAATCGTTGGTTTTGTGGACCGTAGTCCTGGGAGTGGCTTTTGTATAAATATGGTCAGCATCAATTCAAAGGTGACTCAGTAGACATTGGGGCTTACGTATCGTTGAGTATGGCGACCATTGGCGACCGTCGGGACGGTCCTCGATGTCGAATGTCTTCAAAATCACCTTCCCTTCTACGTACGTGTTGGAATACAGGATGGAGGGTTGAATGAGGTTAGAATAGTACAAGACACACCGAGTGCCGATAGGATTGCACCGGGGACCGACGCTCGCTCAACGACGAGAGAAAAAGAGAGAGAGAGAGAGAGAGAGAGAGAGAGAGAGAGAGAGAGAGAGAGAGAGAGAGAGAGAGAGAAGAGAGAGAGAGAGAGAGAGAGAGAGAGAGAGCGAGAGAGAGAGAGAATGGCAACGCTAGGGAAATGCTGCTAGCAGCGTGAAATGGTACGCGAACTGGCACTCGGTGAAAGAAAGAAAAATCGAATTATCTATGCGAGCTTTTCTCGTAGTGTCCGGCACGTCCGAGACCCCAGAGCTCCATTATTATAATGGAGAGCAGCAGGAAGCGGCAACGCGCAGGATCTCGGACGTCATTATTATAACGAGAGTGTATGTGTGAGAGAAAGACAAAGAGAGAGAGAGAGAGAGCGAGAGAGAAGAAAAAAGGACATGCAAGCTCGAAAGCGCCAAGTGGCCGAGTCAAAGCTGTCCCCGTGGTCCAGATCCGCACTTTCCTGCGTATTACACAGTACACGTAGCACGAGACGATATATACGAGCAGCCCCGCTGCTCCTCGCACACCCGAGCCCTACATATGCGCGGGTACTTCACCGTTGCCGCGGAAATCCCTCGCGAGGGTACCCTTTCATATCCAACACTTGACTTTATTATCCTCGCTTGCCACATTATCGTACGTAGGCGAGTTACTCCAGTTGCTGACATTATGCACGATTAATCCTTATGCGCATATACGAGGTGACGATTATACGAGGCGAACATGCGTTTCTTTAAGGGGTTAGCCTCACTTGCGATTTTGAAAAGATCGATTTTTTTTATTGCATTTTTTTTGAAGTATAAGTATCTGAGAATATGTCCTGAAAATTTCACGTCGATCCGAATAAAATTGACTGAGATATGAGCGTTGAAAGAGAAGAATCCGTTGTGTAAACGACCGGAAATTGAAACTTTAAGGCAGGATTCTACTTTGAAACCATGAAAAAAAACGCCATTTTCGTGAATTTTTTCTGAGAATACTATTAAAGATATCGATATGGGGTTTAAACTGTTCAATAAATACACTCTTTAAGTACATAAAAAAAAAATTTAAATGTATTTTATTCATTTTTTGTACACGTAAAATATGTTTAAAGCCAACGCCTCGAAAAGCAGGTACCGTTGCCGTGGTCGTGAAATCTTCCCGACGGATGGTCTGAAACAAAAAAATCAAATAGTTTTATGTTCAGTATGTCTTCAGGATCCTACCTAACTAGAATATTTTATATACGTGCAAAATTAACAAAATGGCGGCTAAAATACGAAAAAAAAATGCGTTTTTTGGGTCTTTTTTTGCAATAAAAAAATAATTCTAATCAAAATTTTAAGTTGATTGTAGTTAGGTCGGTTGGTACACACATATAGAATATGTGTTCCAAATTTCATAAGGATCGGTTCAGTACTTTTTGAGTTATCACGACCACGGTACTTGAAAATGTCGTTTCGAGAAAAACGCGTTTAAAGTTTTGGTGAGTCCGGGCCGCGCGCCGGGCAGGTCACAATAGCGCGCTCAGGTAGGTGCGTTCGAAAGGCGAAAAAGGATAGTTAGACTGCTTGGAACTTTATAAAATTTTGACCGAACATTCTTGAATATATTTACTTTCGAAAAATGTAAAAAAAAAAAAAATTTTTTTCAAAGTTTCAAAGTAGAATCCTGCCTTAAACGCGTTTTTCTCAAAATGGCATTTCCGAAGTCGGTGACCAAGATTAACTCGAACACTAATGAACCGATCTTCTTGAAATTTTGCAGGCTTATTTATTACATAAAAATGTAGTCTTTGATCGTTCGATTTTGGTTTTCGAAAAAAAAAATGGCCGTTTTATAGCCAAAAAACGGCCGTTTTTTTTTCGTTAAAATCGAACCATTAACTTTGACTGTCCGCCATTTTGTGAAAAATTAAATTTTTTTTCAAAATCCTTCGATCAAAGACTAGTTTATACTTATATTTGACTAAATCCGTCCGCATTTTTTTCTTCAGATGATCCACTTCGCCGCAATGTTGGTCACCGCAAACCGTGTATATAAAAACATTATTTCATTGACGGCCATTTGCCACTAAACAATGTAATATTTTTCAATGAAAAAATTACTGAAAGTTCTTCAAGATGTGTTCTTTAAGATGGTATATCGATCGATTAAAAAAGTTTTGTAGTTTTCTTTAAAAAAAATTCACGAAAAAGGCCTTTTTTTGCGCTACAAGTGGGGGTAACGCCTTAGGGCCTCAGGCCACAGTAACGAGTATAAAATCATGTGCGCGTTTAACCATTTTTTTTTCGTATGAAAAACTTTTTCACTCGTAAAATCAATTACACATCTATTCAGTATGCATATCAAGCTGTTGTAAAATATATTTTTCTTTTTTCTATGTACAAAATGGCCGACTACTAATATTTTCTTCTGTTATCTTTTTTTTAGGCCTTCCGCGGTGTGACATTTAGCATCCACGATTTTTAACCTAGAACAAAAAACAAAAATTCTCGTCAATCTACATTAGAATACCTAGAGACGTGCGTAATTTTGAAAATATTGTTTTATTCAAAAGTTGTAGGTATTTGAACTCAAGAAATGAATTTTTAGGGAAAAAATTCGTTATAACTGCTCCTAATCTGATCATAAAATGAAAAGTTTTCGATTTATCAAAAATTCAGTATGTACTTCTCTGCGAAATGCAATTAGGAACATAACTTTTTAATTTGAAGTAAATCGAGTGAAAGTTGTTGAAGTTATTTGTCACGTCAATTGGAAAAAAAGCTGTTTCGAGAAGTTTCGAGTAGTTGGCCATTTTACATCGAAAAAAATAATATATTTTCTAAAAGCTTGATATTCATACTAAATAGATGTGTAATTAATTTTATGAGTGAATCACTTTTTCATATGAAAAAAAATTGTTCAATTTGCACATGATTTTATACCCGGTAGTGTGGCCTAAGGCCTTAAGGGGTTGTATACAGTCAGCAGGCCCAAAAAGATCGATTATTCAAGAATTTTTCTTGAGGAGGACTTTAAATCTATTAACGTAAAAATTTGTACGCATATTGTGGTAATTTTTAACTGTATTTTAATATTTTTCATTTTTAAAAATAATTATTTTGAAAGCTGCTACAGCTGATCACCGGGAGCACCTGTAAAAAAATCTTGCGATGAGCACGATATCTCTGGACTGGATCAACTAAAATGAAAAAAAAAAAAAAAAAAAACCAAATATATTTCGTTAATATAATGGATTATCTTGTAATTGATCGAAGGTATAAGGAAAATAATATTTTTTGACAAAAGGGCGGCTTCTGAAAAAATAACAATTTTTGAAAAAAATTAAGGCCTTAAATTGTTTATAAAATGGAAAACCTTCGATTAATTACTAAAAAGTATACTTGAAAAGATTGTGTTAAAATTTGAGACTGATCGGTTTAGTCGTTTCCGAGAAATCCTGCTCGCCGACTTTAAAAACGCAGTTTTGAGAAAAACGCGTTTAAAGTTTCAAAAGCACTTTCGAACACTGGCACGTCATTACAAATGTGCGTGTAACTTCGAGAATACTCGCCGGATTGACAAAAAATTCTGTGTGTGTACTTAAATATACGTACATTACGAAAAAAAAATAATAAAAAATCGATTTTTCGAAAATTTAAACTGTATATAACCCCTTAACCCCACGCTGACGAAATAGGCCGCTTTGACCCGGATGAATTTTTACTAAATTGCTCACCGGAATATGAATTTTTTAAATAATTTTTGTTATATAATTTAATATGATATTTTGCGAATTTCAATCATGCAGATATATTGATAAATGTTTAGTGTATTACTGATGTTGTTCAATAAAAACCGACCGAAGGGTGTTTAGGTAGAAAGAGCGCGCGCTCTTGATTTCTATAGATTATGTTCAAATTTTAACCAGACATTGCTCACGTCGTTATGCATGTTTGAGTGAAATTTCAGAACAGTCGACTATTTAGATTGGGAGATAATGGGTTTTAAAATTGCAACTTTTAACATCGAAGGGTCTGCATCGACCAAAAGTCAGGTCACATAATTCGTCGCACCATTCTATTGTGTTTATAAATTTTGAACAAAAATTATGTATAGATAGCAAACTAGTTAGGTAAAGAGTGAAAAAAATTCGTTAAAAAAGTAAAAACGTTCAGTAAAGACAGAATGATTCTCCGTAAAAAAATACTTGTCTCCCATAATAAGAAGACATGGCAAAACCGCAGAACAGTATTGTTCAATATTTCGAGAAAAAAAAATTATCGTGTTCCTAAAGTTAAAAACTTTTATTAAAAAAAATATTTGCGTTATAAATATTAATGATTTATATTATTTATGTTATCTTCATTGACAAATAAAAGTGTTGGTTAATTTATAACTAATTAAAGACTTTGTTCGATGAAAAATTACGCCCAAATGAAAATTTGCGTTGCAGTATTGTTTTAAATATGCCGCGCAAACTTACGTCATTGGATGCGTGGAAGGATGCGGTGTTGCCATATGCCTTCTCATTATAGGGGACAAGTATTTTTTACGGAAAATTAGTCTGTCCAAATTTCAATGCAAACCCTGCAGTGTTAAAAGTCGCAATTTCAAAACCCATCATCTCCCAATCTGAATAGTCGACTGTTCTGAAATTTCACTCAAACATGCATAATTATGTGAACAATTTTAGGTTAAAATTTGAACAAAATCTATAGAAATCAAGAGCGCGCGCTCGTTCTACCTTAACTCCAGCAGATTCGCGTACCACTTTTCTTCTACCCCTCTCATTAGAGTTCGGACTCCTTTAGTATAGTCTCCCTGATATTTCATGCTGACTTTCTGGGTATCTGTTTGGTCGAATATTCAAAATATCTCGAAAAATGGATGTCAAAAGGTTAAAAGTTTCGGACAAAAGTTATATATTTTATTACGAAAAAAAATATCGCCTAATGAAAAATATTGGTTCCTATTTTTAAAAAATCTACTTGACCTTCAAATAACCTTGAAAATTGACACGAAATAAAAAATAACTGACGTCTTTATTTTTGTCTTCTAAAACTGTAAACCTTTTGTTCGAAATATTTTTTCCCCAAATGCATCCCTCTTGGGATAACTCGTGGTGCCAACTTAAATACTACGCCCTCCATATTGTAGATATATATATTCTTCAATCTATCTATCTGTATATCTTTTATTTTCTATATATATAAAAAGAAAAGTCCTGATTGGAGCACCGACTCATCAACGCCGGGCCCAAACCCTTGGGACCTAGAAAGCTAAAATTTTGCACAGGGGTTGCCTTTGGGATGTAGACAAGGAATACGAAAGGAAATGGCGAAATTCAACCCGTAAAGGGATTAAATGGGGGTTCAAAGTTTGTTTGGAGAAACAATATTAAATAGACATTTCGACTCGAAACTTCGTAAAAGTACTCCTAAAAACAAATAAGCAGATACGTATTTCGCGATTTTTTTTATAATCAACCCCTTAGGGGGTGAAAATAAACTCAAAAATCGATATTTTTCGACATATAAAAATTTCATTCAAGGTCACCTATTCAAATGAAATACTAATCTAAATATCTCGCAACCAAATATTTGGTAGTGATCCGAGATATTCAGATTTATATATGTAGATTAGATATTTAGATTTGTATCATCGATACTGACCTTGAATGACCTTAAACGACTTTGGCCCTCGAATCTTTTTTATGCGGCTTGAGGTGTCCCACAAGATGTTTGAAAAAAATGTACCATTAGACTATAAAAAAAGTGGAGGTGACCTTCACCGTACGTCAGCGCCTCTACTGAAATTTTAAAAAAATGGTCGCATTTCATGGCACCCTTTACACCGTGGAACTTTTGTCTGGAACATTTTTTCGTCACGTCGTTAATTACCAAGCTATTTCGGGTGGCAGAGATAAGAGGGACACCCTGTAAATATATTTACAGTTTGGGTCATCACAAATGGAGCACTCGAAAACGAGATGATGCAACCGATCCGTGGACCGTTCAAAAATCGTATCGAAAAAATTTTACGCGCTTAACAGTGCGGACCATTATGAACGCGTTCCCCAATCAAAATTATTATCCGCTTCCGGAAATACCACGTTCGCTACTCAGCATCGAGCTAATGCCCGTTTTATAATTTTTTTTCCCCACGTTGAGGTCGAGATAGGTCATTGGTTTAAAAAAAAAGTAAAAGCCCTTCTAATTAAAAAAAATGTTTTTCAGGTATTTTTTTAACTTGGGGGGGGGGGGGGCATGATGGATTCCACTTAAGGGGTAAGGCCACTGTAACGGCCCAAAAAAAAAGGTTTTTTCACTAATTTTTTGCTCCCGAAATTGAAGGTATTTGAAAAAAAACTTTTAATGGTGTTATCGGGCATACATTAAACTTTATTATAAAATTTTTTTACAGTAAAAAAAAACAAAATGGCGGTTCCACAGCTATCTTCCCGGGACATGTTTTGCTTCCAGGGCTCCGCGGCACGCAGCACCACTGGTGCACTTTTGAATCTAGAACAAAAAAAAAAACCATTAATCTAGAGGGCTATAGCTAGAGAATGTCGATCGGATTTTAAAAAGTATCAATTTTTGTGGATTTGGCGTGCGTTTGAAAAAAAAATTGATTTTTGACGAAAAAAACGGCAAGTTTTTTGTTAATAAAAAATCAATAAATAAAGTTCTTGAAAATTCCGATCGACATTCTCAAGATAATGTAAATGTTCACATCTGGTTAAAATTTCAAGTAAAAAAAATGAAAATTGTTCGAGTTATGCTGCGTGCCATTTTGAAAAACCATGTTTCGAGAAAAACGCGTTTAAAGTTTTGCGAATAGTTTGTTTGGGTTTGTTTGGGTTTGTTTGGGTCGCACAGGACCTTTTTTTTCTTATTCTAGAGGGTTTAAACTATTTTTTAAGCCAATAAAAAAAAATCGATTTTTCAAAAAATTTACAGTGGCCTTACCCCTTAAGGCCTTACCCCCACTTGTAGCGCAAAAAAAAGGCCTTTTTCATGAATTTTTCTAAAGAAAACTACAAAACTTTTTTAACCGATCAATATACCTTTTTAAAGAACACATCTTGAAGAACTTTTAGTAATTTTTTTATTGAAAAATATTACATTGTTTAGTGGCAAATGGCCGTCAATGAAATAATGTTTTTATATAAACGGTTTGCGGTGACCAACATTGCGGCGAAGTGGATCATCCGAAAAAAAAATGCGGATGGATTTAGTCAAATATAAGTATAAACTAGTCTTTAATCGAAGGATTTTAAAAAATATTCATTTTTCACAAAATGGCGGACAGTCAAAGTTAACGGTTCGATTTTAACGAAAAAAAACGGCCGTTTTTTGGCTATAAAACGGCCATTTTTTTCGAAAAAAAAATCGAACGATTAAAGACTACATTTTTATGTATTAAATAAGCCTGCAAAATTTCAAGAAGATCGGTTCATTAGTGTTCGAGTAATCTTGGTCACCGACTTCAGAAATGACATTTTGAGAAAAACGCATTTAAAGTTTCAATTAGCCGGTCTTTTACACAACGGATTCTTCTCTTTCAACGCTCATATCTCAGTCAATTTTGTTCGGATCGACTTGACATTTTCAGGACATATTCTCAGATACTTATACTTCAAAAAAATGCAATAAAAAAAAATCGATATTTTCAAAATCGCAAGTGGGGGTAACCCCTTAAAAAAGTGGAGCTGACTTTGGAATCGATTCGAGGCTTCGCTTAAGGCCTTAGGCCTCAGTAACGGGTATAAAATCATGTGCGAATTTAACAATTTTTATGTCGTATGAAAAAGTGACTCACTCATAAAATTAATTACACATCGATTTACAGTACTACCTCTCTAAGAGAGCGGTCTAGGGCGGTTAGGGGAAGAAATTCTCGAGAAATTCGTCGCCGAAGCCTTCCCCCACCGCTAGGTTAGCGCGCTCGAAAATCGCGCATGTGGTAGCGTGTATGTGTTTCTCCACTCGAACTCGATAAGAGAGCGCGAACGAAAGTGTTGAGAAAACTGTAAACGAGTTGCGGAAAGTGTACTGGCGTTTCGTCGTTTCATGCGTAAGTATATCTCATTGAATATTGATGTGTAAATCTTTCTTTTTCTTCGCGTTTTTTTTATTCTGCTGTTTGGTATATTTTGTTGTTGCAATATTATAACACATATGAAGGAAACATTTGTAAGACTTTCAATAATTGTTGAATTATCTTATTGTTCGCAAAAATATACGTAGTATATTCGTTATCGAAACTCGAACATATATAGTGTACAAAAAAAATGTAACTAACTACTTGAAATTTAACTATGGTGCATGTTTTTTTCTCCGACTTTACGGCTTAAACGTATATATTATTATACAAAGGAATATTATCCATTTGACAATCGTGCGACGTGCGATTTTCTGAAATCGCTCGCGATCTCTTATCGAGTTGTCCGCGACAAACTCGAGAGGCCTCGGGTACACTGGACAGCTCGAGCTAGGTGGGGGAAGCCATAAAATGCGCTCAAGCGGAACGGCGGGGAAATTCTCTCTTAGCGAGGGCTCTCTTAGAGAGGTAGTACTGTAGTATGAATATCAAGCTGTTGGAAAGAATTTTTTTTTTCGATGTACAAAATGGCCGACTACTAATATTTTTTTATTATCTTTTTTTTAGGCGTTCTTTTTTTTAGGCAACTTAATTTTTGACCTAGAACAAAAAACAAAAAGTCTCGCCAATCTACATTAAAATACCTAGAGAAGTACGTACGGAATTTAAAAAAATTTGTTTTATTGAAAAATTATAGGTAATTTAATTTAGGAAATTAATTTTCCGTGAAAAATTTCGTTATAACTGCTCATAAGCTGCTCATAAAATGAAAAGTTTTTCGATTAATCAGAAATTCCGTAAGTACTTCTCTGCGAAATGCAATTAGGAACATAAATTTCAAATTTGAAGTAAATCGAGTGAAAATTGTTGAAGTTATTTGTCACGCCAATTGGAAAAAAGCTGTTTCGAAAAGTTTCGAGTAGTCAGCCATTTTGTACATGGAAAAATAAAAAATAATTCTAACAGCTTGACATTAGATGTGTAATTAATTTTATGAGTGAATCACTTTTTCATAATAAAAAAAATTGTTAAATTCGCACATGATTTTATGCCCCCGAGAGTTTTCGAGCCTCACACGGTACACACCTGCACTCCGCTGGATCTTAATCCGAAGATTTTTCATTCCGATCTCGATAACGATCTTTGCGCAATGCCGCCACGTTCTCGTTGCCGTACAACACGATAACGTGCCCGCGCAAAGTCCTCGCCTCCTCGCGAGCCTTTTTTTCTTCCTCCCTCTTCGGTCGCTCGCGTTCTCGGGTACTGCAACGCTTTCTGCTCGATAATCACCGTCCTCACCAAAATATTACAAGCGTTTATTATTTCGGTCGAGCTAGCGAGTCCAAAAAAAAAACACGAAAATAAAATAAAATGTACACTCGTTCGAGCGAATTAGATTATAAATAAAGGGGGGAAAAAATCGCGTTCCGCGATCCGCGAGCGAGCGCTGCACCGAGTCGGTAGCAGAGGCAGCCAGACGTAGGAAATAAATGCTACATTATTTGTATGCATACATACATAAATAAACATATATATATATATATATATATATATATATATATATATATATATAAATGTATATATATATATATGTGTGTATATAAATATATATATATATATATATATATATATATATATATATATAAGTGTTGAAAGATTTACAGAGGCGCTATGGCCGGATCTTATTGGAGTTTATAAGCCGGCGGGAGAAAGAGTGGGACAAGCTTGTTAATTAAGATGCACCGGAATATCCTTCACCCCTGCTGCTGGCTTTAAACATCGGAACGTTTGCTCGATATTATTTCAACAGGGTGGCAGGGCGACGATATATATATGTGTATATATATATATATATATATATATATATATATATATATATATATATATATATATATATATATATATACAGACACATCTACAGGGTGGCCCGAAAAGTGACGTCCAAAAGAAAAATTTAAATACCTCGTATTATAACCTACCTAAATTACCATCATGTATCTTCTACGACCTTTTCTCGTCTCGAGAGAAAAGTATTTTTTATTTTATTTTTTCGATTTTATTTTATCGATATTATAGATTATGATTTTATAGATTATGCTTTGAATCTCTTTTGTGCATGTACTTTCCTCTTGCAAGGAACATCACTTAAGGGGTCTTCTCACTTTAGACGCTAAAAAGGCTATTTTTATTCATTCTTTCGATAGGTTTATATTATAGATAATGAAATAAAAGTTGCTACACTTAATAAATACACTTTCGAAATTCGTAAAAAAAAAATGTATTTGTTTATTCAAGTCACTATGTATAGACGAAAATGGCGTTAAAAAGATGTCCTAAAATATTGTTGGTCTGCGCTGTTGACGAAATCTCGGAGATGGATCATCGGGAACGAAAAAAATCAAACGGTTTTCGATTCAGTATATTAATGGCTATGGCGCAAATTATACGATTTTTTATGTATGCAAAAATAACAAAATGGCGCACATTTTTCGGAAGAACGTGTTTTTTCCACCGTTTTTGGCAAAAAAATAGTAAATATCAAAATTTCAAAAAATCCTTGATATGTGCTATAGCCATATTTGTAAAGAATATGTGGTTAAAGGATTGGTTTGGTAGGTTCGAAGATTTTATCAACGAGCCGTCGGAAAACGTTGTTTCGAGAAAAACCCATTTAAAGTTTGTTTGGGTAACATAAATAGATTTTTTTTTAAATTTCATGTATTTCGAAAGTGTATTAATTAAGTGTAACAACTTTTATATCAATATCTATAATATAAACCTACAAAAAAAAATCATGAAAATAGCCTTTTCCTAGCGTCTAAAGTGAGACGCTGAGAAAACCCCTTAACTGTCGGCCTTCGGTTTTTCTTAAACTTATCCATGTGATAAAGTATTGAAAACTATTAAACACGTATTTTTTTTCTATCAGCGGAAAAACGGTTTTAAGGGGGGAAACCACCCCTCAAAGAAAGAAGTGTCACCTGTCAATTAAAATTTTCTTCAATACTTTTACAGTGGATTTGGATTTATGTTACATTCAGATCCGTAAACTACTCGTGGGCGAAACTGCAAAATCATACAAATATAAATAATAACTCCAAAATCATATAAATAATAAAGATTTAAAAAAAATACGTGTCTCCTAAATTTCAATGCTTTATCACATACGTATATGACTTTCAACAGAATCGAAGGCGGACACTTAAGCGATGTTTCTAGGTAGCAATTTTTCAAAGCAATGCGGAGTCATTTAGACTGCTATAAATATTTCTTTTTATCATCTGAACTTTAGTGACAGATCCACTCAACCTACTCTTTGAACTTTTGGTCGAAATGTTCGGCATCTACGGTAGAGTCCAGTCGGTCATTTATGTGATGCTCAACGGTGCACTTCGTGACAGTAACACAAATAATAATCGCGAGAAAAGTACATACACAAAGGGAGAATAAAAAATTAACTGCTCTTTTCTCGAAAAGTAAAAAAGATCGTAGTGCATAGATGGGGGCGATTAAAATTGGCATTGATAATAGACACGTTGATTTTTCTTTTGGATCTCACCTTTCAGGCCACCCTGTATATATATATATATATATATATATATATATATATATATATATATATATAAAAGTAGAACAGAGCGTGCGAGCTCGATAACAGTTTACCGCGTAGTTTGCCAAACATATAAGGGATAATGCTAAGGGCGAGTTATGTCATGCAAGAAGCCTCTGCTCCTCCTGTAAATTATATGTGCATATATATATATATATATATATATATACATGCATATATATATATATATATATATATATATATATATATATATATATATATATATGCATATATGCATATATGCATATATGTATATGTATATATACATACATACAGGGTGTTACAAAGGTCTACGCAAAGCCTTAAGGGGGTGATAGGTCACCTCGTAAGGAACATATTTATCCTAGGTTACCTTAGTCCTAAGTCTAAGGATTTCGAGTTATCATGGTAAGTATAATTTTTGGAAAATTTCCCAAAATTATCTACTAACTCGTTCATAATGTTCAAGGAGACAAAACCTTGATAACTAAAAACTTATTTCGAATAATTAAAAACTTGTCAACAAATAAACATACTCCTTATGTCAATGCTAATTTTTCGAAAATAGCATTAACAAAATGACACTTTTTTAATAGCATTTTTTTAAAATAGCATAGCACAAAATTTGAAAAAAGCATAGGAAATAAAAAAATAGCATTAACATAAGAGGTATGTTTATTTGTTGACAAGTTTTTAATTATTCGACACGTTCCATTTAGTTAGTTGTGTGGACAGAGATGATTGTATTGGTGTTTGTCGATTAAATACACATTAAGCTGAGGCGAAAATAAGTTTTTAGTTACCAATTGGTGTCTGTTTGAACATTATGAACGTGTTAGTACCTAATTTTGGAAAATTTTCCAAAAATTATACTTACCACGATAACTCGGAATCCTCAGACTATGGACTAAGGTAACATAGGTTAGATATGTCCCTAACGACGTGACCTATCACCCCCTTAAGGCTTTGCATCGACCTTCCTAACACCCTGTATATATATATATTTTTTTATATGATTTATATTTTTTATATATTATTTTCATAATTTTATGAAGTTTTATATTACATCGAGGTAAGTATGATTTTTGGAAAATTTCCCAAAATTAGGTACTAACTCGTTTGCCTCTTTAAAAAAATAGCATTGACATAAGAGGTATTTTTATTTTTTGACAAGTTTTCAATTATTCAACACGTCCTATTTACTTAATTGGATACACTGAGAAAAAAGAATCGTTGAATGTGCAAAATGCATTTTGTTGTCTCGAAATTTTGTTGCTTTAACAGTTGCTCAGACATGCTAAGTAAGCAGATAGTTTAAATGTATCTTTGATTACTGCCCAACTATACGGTTTTGTTATGCACATGAAAAATCAAGTTGAACGTATTTGAAGATACAATTTTGTTAAACCAACTGAATTTTGGATGGATGAACGAATTTTTTTTTTTCATTGTGGATACAGATGATTGTATTGGTGTTTGTCGATTGAATGCACATCAAGCTAAGATGCAAATAAGTTTTTAATTACCGATTATTGTCTGTTTTGAACATTATGAACGAGTTGGTACCTAATTTTGGGAAATTTTCCAAAAATCACACTTACCATGATGACTCGAAATCTTTAGACTTTGGACTAAGGTTACCTAAGTTAGATATGTTCCTAATGTTGGTAACGAGGTATATATATATATACCTTTATATTATTGTGCGTTATATATTCTGGTTCATGTACTGTGGATAGTGCATGCATATATATATATATATATATACGAGTGTATATACACACATACACATGTGTAGGTTGAACATGCATCGCCGGTAAAGCGTATAACCGGCTGTCACTAACTTGTCGGATCTCCTGACGAGCCGTTGATTCACGAGTCAAACCTCGCGATGCACGCGAATGTGCCAAGAGGCTCGTCATCCTTTCCTTCCAGCCCTTCCGTTCTCTCTGCCTTACCTCCTGTCCTACCTTTCCCATACACGTCCGCGCCAACGTGCCTTTTCTCAACGCGCGCGTGCACGCGCGCAAATTGATGTGTGGGATTTTCGCCAATTCACAAATTTCTAGGGTACACGCGCATATGTTTGGACGTATGTATTCGCAATGCGGCGATTCGGGTCAATATGTGGAAAATTAATCGGTAGCTCGGAGGCAATATCTGCTGATCAGCAGACAGTATTATCTTAGTTAATCCATTTTATGTGTATATATAGATATATATATAGGTAGGCATGTGTGTGTATATAACAAAGGGGCAGCAATAAATAGAATCTTTATCTAACATGAATATGTAATTTATATATATGAAATTAACATGACAAATTATATTCGCGAAAATAAGGGGCTCTTATATATGTATAGGACAAATTCACAATAGGTGCATATATATATATATACATATATATATATATATATATATATACACACACACACAAGTTGAAGATAAGCGAACGCACAGAAATTTATAGCACCTTCAGGACATATTCATCGTTGGACGGCAAGAGAAGGTGGAGGGTCGTGGTTCGGGGGGGGGGGGGGGGGGGGCAAGGACACGAGGGAAGGGCAAAGGGAACAGTGCGACAACGAACCCGGAGGCTTTTACGCGGGTTTAACTACCATGGCGTAACGCGTAGGTAATTACGTGCCCGGAGAAGACCGATGATAGACCGAAGATATAATAGGCGCTGTTTTATTCTCGGCGATGATGCATCATTCTTTGAATTGAGTTGTATTATAGGTAGCCCCGAAGGGAGCGTTGGGCTCATTGCTCAAACGGTTACATACAGAGGAGGAGAAGAATGTATATATGTGTGTGTGTGTGTGTGTGTGTGTGTGTGTGTGTGTGTGTGTGTGTGTGTGTGTGTGTGTGTGTGTGCGCGCGCGCGTGTGTGTGTGTACAATACGTTCATTTATATATATATACATATATGGTGGTCCGAAAGGAAAATCTAGATGTCTCGTATCAATACCTATCCGAATCACCCCCATGTATGTCGTACGATCTTTTTTACTTGTCGACAAAAAGAGCATTTTTTTTACATTTCTGTTTTGTGTATGTACTTTCCTCCCGATTTTTTTAACTTGTGTTATCGCTATGGAGTGCACCGTTGAACGATAAATAAATGACCAACTGAACACTCACGTAAATGCCAAAAACACTTATGGTAGATATACCGTCTTCCAATTGCTTTGAAAACCTTCTGAGAGGAAAGGCCATGCGCAAAAAATAAATAAAACCCCAGGCAACAGGAAAAGTCGAAAAAAAACATAAAACTTTTTTTTCTCGAAAAGTTCAGACGATTGTAGAACATACCGGTGATTCGGATAGGTATCGATACGAGGCATCTGGATTTTCCTTTGAACGTCACTTTGCGGGCTGTCCTGTACATATGTTAAGGGTTTTTAATAATTGGGGCTCAAAAAAGTTGTGGCACGGTATTTTTTGTCCGAAAATAGAACAGTTTATGATCATGCCGCGAGGAAATGATCGTGAAGGAATTCTATTTTTTCGTAATAAAAGGAGTCTACTTTCAATATTGAATTCACAGGGTACCGTTTAAGTTGTTTAATATCTCGAGAGGCATGCACTTTAAGAAAAAATATGTCGAACAATGGTTACTCATTTTGCTACGGTAAAATATATTGCAAAATGGAAAATGTTGGTTCCTATTTGAAAAAAATAGAGCCGACCTTAAATTAACCTTGAAAATGGCCACTGAATCAAAAATATTCAACAGCGTCATACTGGTTCCTTGGAACTGTAAAACTTTTGTTTGAAACATTTTATCGTAAAATGCATTCCTTTTGAGTTATTTCGTTTTGCGGAATCAAATACACCCTGTATAAACTCTGTATACATCTGTATACACCTTGTATATAATGGTTTTCCGTGAAGGAAACGCGGTACCTTTTTTGTATACGTATATTATATATACATGTGAGAACGTATGTGAATCGAGTAGGGGTGACATATGACTATATGTCGTCGAAATTGGTACGAGTCGACGCACATAGAGCGCATTAATTTTGCTGAGAACCGCGTATACGATAATTGGAGGAAAGCTTCTTACATCATGAGCCGTGTGCAAGATTGTCTCTCGGCGGGGCTAGGCCGCTTGTCTTTTCTCAATCTCGTATAATCCAGAATTTCATTAAACGACGGCGCTTGTTTATTTCGAAGGGTCTACTCCAATCGTTGAAACTCTATCCGGGCCATCCACAGGATCTTGTCAGATGCACTACGGGCTTCGAGGTGAGTCGCGAATCAACCTGTCTCATCGTCATCGCTCGATTGGCAATTGTGTAACAACGAAAAGTCTGTGGGACTCAGTAGAGAGCCCCGCAGCCACCGGTATACGACTATGATTGGAGATTCGTTTATCCGTAATGAGAGTAAAAGAAAAACAAGTCAGTGTCGTTGAACATTAATAGGTGGGACGCTCGATCCTTCTTAATCGGTATGGCGACGTTGCAAGAATGATCTTCGCCTTATTTTCTTTGTTTTCCTCGTCCAGTCTTGCAATCCACGCGTGTATACAGGGTGTCTGAGAATTGTCGCCAGAACCTTGTCAACCAGGTAGACGATGAAATTGCGAAGCAAAAAGTCCTTATCCATTTTTCGGTCAGATGCATCGTTGCTTAGATATCGACTAACGAACGGTAGCCAATCCGATGCGCCCGCCAGTCATCCCCACCACGACCGAGCTTGCCCCACGCGGCCTAGTGGGCGGGGCGCGCCCGCCACCGCGCGCTACGTACCCCCCACTCGGCGCGGCACGCGTCAACGGCGCGTCGGATTGGTCAACACTGATTTATCAATATTCAAGGAACGGAGCGACGGAGAGAAAAACTGCTAAGGACTTTTCTCTCCCAAATTTCCGTATATTCCGAACTGTGTAGAGAGATTCGATGTTCGTGACACCCTGTAGATATAAAGGCGCATTGTTGGCGAGGAACGTAAGATTGGAAAACAAGTCGCACGTGGAACGTATACGAGGGGTACGCCCGCGCGTTCGAAAGAATAAAATGTCGGGAAATAAGGGAACGAGAGGTAAATGGCAGTTGGGTAAAGGGGTTCCGCGTGTAATAGCACGTGCGCGCGCGAAGACTCCGATGAGCATCGTCGCTTTATAATGGTATAATGGTACAACTATGGTAGCCCGGCTATAAAGAGCCGCACGTGCGCCGATTTCGTAATTTGAATAAGCTTCTTCTTCTCCAATCCCTGGCTTCGTCGAGTGCTCTCGAGAAGACGCTCCCCCCCGTATAATTAGACTCGGGCGGGGGGATGGCGCGAAAAGGTGAGTTATCCCCGCGCCGCGTGAAACTACCCGAACAATCTTCCGATCAAAAAGGACTGTTATCGTCTGAGCTCGCTTTTTGCCTCTATATTATGCATACGTACGTATATATACAACCTCGGCTAAAAGTATAACCCCAAAAATCTTTTGTCATCTACAAACGAATTCTTCTCGTCATTGGGGTAAACGAAGCGTTTGCGGAATATTTGTATACACAAAATATGAATTCATTAATATTAAGATTGAATATGAAAGTCTTGCATATTAATATTCGAAATATTATACTAGACATATTACGGCAATAATATTAACAAAAATATTTTTAAAATAACTTTTTGAATAATAATATCAATACCAAAATATGCTAAATGAAAATTTGATAAAAATCGTTGTTAACATTGTGAAAATAAAAAAAATACCTGAAGTCAATATTATATTGATATTGACGAATATATTGATAATTAATATTTCGAACTCATATTAATAATAATATGTTTTATTATTAGTTTATATGTCATTATTTAAAATATTTAACTATGAAACAGTTTAACTGTCATAAATAAAGTATTAGTATTTATATTAATATTAATGCAGAAATATTGAGAAAAAATCTAATGAAATTATAATTCTTAATATTAAAATATGAGCATTAATTAACTAATTCTGAAACGTTGAAATATAAAAAAAATCAATTCAACATATTAATGTCGATGTAGGACGAATATATTAAGGATACTTTTAGCCGAGTTTGTCCATGTACTACATACCCTGTATATCCTCATATGTCGTATATATACATATGAATCGCGAATCTCTATATAATTCATGAGAATTTGGGGATCGATGAAAGTCCATATTACAACACTCGCCGACTAACATTATTTTCGCAGTACATTGGTCAAGGAAGTCGCTGCATATCTATATATTTTCGAGATCACGTCGTGTTTCTCACGCTGGAAATTTAACCAGCCTCGTTTCTGCTGCCAATGCAAACTGCCACATTTTTTTCACTTCCTCTATTTCCATTCATAGAACTGAATTTTATCATTTTCTTCATTTTATTTACTGCTCATCACTTAAAAAAAAACTAAACCTTACTATTTTTCTAACTCTATTCCTCATTTAAAAAAAGTTAAACCGATTATTTTTCGATTGTTTAGTCATTTCGAAAAATTAAGTGTCCTTATAGGTATTTCGACATGATTTAGTTTAAAAAAGTCAAGCTGGATTTCATTTTTCTCACTATTGTTTTTCGAAAATTCCGTTTTTTTTTTCGACTGAATTTCTATATTTTAATTTTTTTTTTCATTTCTCCCGAACATCCAATAACTTTTAGTGATTCCGTTATATTTTCATATTTTATTTCGCGCGTGTTGATTTCATTGAAATGAAAAAGAGCGACGAGCACGAAGCGAATATGCATCGGAAAATAAATAAACGCGCGTAATCGAAATTGCAAAAATAATTTTCGAAAAAGCCAATCGACGATATACGAGCGAGTGTACATGTCACACGTATTTTTTGTGCAGTTTTACCACTTTACTTTCAGTCGTTTCCAGTAGAGTATGGCTCGGGTGACGATGACACCTCGACACTCGAGAATGTCACGGGATTCGTTGACTTCGACCAGGTAGAAAGGCACCACAGTGCTGGGATTTTTTTTTTTTTTTGTTTTTGTTCGTTTGCTTTTCGTTATTTTTTGTCTCGTTGAGCACGAATGGTCGAATCAAAGAGAAATAGAGAGATAGAGTGAATAATAATTCCTTGGCTCAATTCACAATAACAGGGGTGGGGCAACAAAAACGACGGACAAAAAAAAACGTTTTTAATTTTTTAATTGTTTTAATTTTTTTGTTTGTTAATTTACTTATCCACAGGTAGGTTTTTTTTGCAACCCGCTCGAGACCTTAATAGCTCGCAATTTAACATGGGAAATTTTAACCACGTGTGCTTCGAGTAAACGCTCAACGTGCTATATATATATATATATATATATATATATATATATATATATATATATATATATATGGGGTGATTCGCAACTATAAGATTTGCGAAGTGACATTTTTGCTGAATTTTTTTTGCACTCGAAAATAACGAACACGAAGGCTCGCTTTGCAAATCGATCATACGAGTAAATAATTGTCGTTCCTTACTTAAGGGAGACTTTGTCCTTGTAGTGCCATATTTCAGGTGTTTACATTTTATTTTTTTTAAAGGAAACGAGTAAAGCTTTTTGAGTGCGGTTTTTTTCTTGCTTTTATTCATGATATACAGAACGTTAAAAAAAAATTTTTTTTGAAAAAAAAACCAGAATGGCGGCCGTTGCAGCTCCGCGAAAGCAGGTCCTCAAATCGCGGGAGGTAAACGGCTGACATCACACTGCCCCCTCTTTGTTGATCTGAAACATAAATTCAAAGCATATTATCAATCTGTGACCCTTTGGTCGTGGAATGACGGATGGGTTTTTCGTTTAGTACAAATTTCGGAAAATGGCTGCAATGAAAAAAAAATCGAATTTTCGCGTTTTTTTCGCATAAAAAGATAAATAATAAATGCAAAAATGTATTTATCGAAAAAACGATCCGTCATTCCGTGAAGACACATTTTCTGAGTATGCTCTCCAAATTTCAAGTCGATATGTTAATTACAGCGGTCAGGAGAATGTCAGCCATTTTTAAAAACGTGTTTTCGAGAAAAACGCTTTTAAAGTTTTGTAATGTGTTTACACAAATGTGTTTATAATTACCGCTAATCGGCAATGCCTGGTCCATAGAGGCATCCCTCCTCTTCTTCTAGCTGCTCATGTTGAGCCGCTAACATCTTTTTGAAAATTTCAAGGACAAAGTCTTCCTTAAGAGAGGACACTACTGTGACGAGCCCAATGAAGATAGTATTTGGTGATTTTTGGTATTTTTGTCTATTATTAGATTATTTATTTGGGATTCGGAAAAGAGATATGTTATTAAGCATACATTGAACTTATTTCGTGTAATTTAAAAAATAAAATAAAAACGGTCTTGTGGTATATAATAGAGACTGTATAAAAAATGTGGTCCAATGGCCGGATCGATGACTCGATAATGGTTGATCTGAAAAATAAAAATGTTTTATAATCTATATAAATGTAGTAATCTGAAAAATAAAAAAGTTTTATAATCTATATAAATGTAGTTCACGTTGTACCCAGCGGGTTTTAGAGAACAAAAAAAAATCGGAAAATAGCGGGTGCTCAACAAAAGTGTAAGTTTGGAGAAATTTTTACTTATATTCGGGGGCTTAAAAAATAATTGAAAAAAAGGCTACGTACATTAATGGCTACTGCAATTACGGAAATTTTGGTTTTTCAACGGTAAAATTCGGCAATTATAGCTAGAGTTATCATTCCGGTCAGCTCGAGAAAAGTCGTTTCGAGAAAAACGCGATTGACAGTTTCGGTATACAGAAATCGTTGGCAATTTTCAATTTTTCAACTGGACATTTTTTTCATATATCCGTGAATGTGCATTTTTGGAGAAAATGCAAAAATATACGCGCGACATTTAAAATAAAGAGTTCTGCTCGTAATGACACACCCTATATGCTTAGGAAAAGAAACCTAATAGTTGTGAATCACCTTTACACTACCGGTGAAAAGTTTGGATACACCAGTCGATATTTCGTGCCGCACTAAAAATTAGATAGCTTCGTCAAAAAAAATGATATCCAAATTAAACAAACGCCGTTTTGAAGGGAACAATTTCAGCTTTGGTCTGCTTTTAAAAAATATTTTTTATGATTTTTTTTGCCCCGGTACGCACTTTTTCACGTGACTATTTTTCGGCTATTTTTGTCAATGGAATTTCTTTTGTCATTTTTATCCATGATAAACTTGCAAGGGGCAGCAGGAGCTCCATTTTAGTTTTTTTTTAAATTTTCCTACGATTTTTTTTCGCAAGGTTATTTAATTTTTGGGTAAAAAAGACAAATTCTGGAAAAATGCAAGATAACTCAAGAACTATGGTTTCTAAGAGGAAATGCCAAAGATGTAAAAAGTTGGGTAAATTTATACTAGATCGCCTGGAATTTTTTCAGAATTTTAATTGGAGATTTGTTTTGACTATTTTCGCCTCGTAACTCTGATGAGTAGGATGGCTTAACTCGAAAAGTATGGCGTTTAGGACAAAATATTAGGAGAAACGCTTTTGATTTTCGATTTTAAATTTGCTTAAATTTTATCAGAAATTTTCTCAGATATGTTTCAAACATTTTTTTATAATGTTTTAGAAACACGTAGACGACCTGAAAAAAATCACTGTAAAAAAAATGTTGAACAAATACTGAAAAAATGTGAACGTATTCAAAACGAAGCATTGTAACATTTTCTCCGCTTGATATTTTGTCTCTAACTCAATCGAGATACGCCAATCAATTGTTTAAACGATTCTTCGAGAGGCGGCCAAAAAAAATTCGAAAAAATTTCCAAAAAAATTCTGAAGAAATTCAAGCGAATTTAGAATAAAACATTAACAGTTTGTCCTTCTAATATTTTGTCCTAGACGCCATACTTTTCGAGTTAAGCTATCCTACTCATCATAATTTCGAACGTAAAAAGGCAAACAAAAAATCTCAAACGAAAATTCTGAAAAAAAATTCCAGGCGTTTCAGTATAAACTTACGCAACTTTTTACATCTTCGACATTTCCTCTTAAACCCTATAGTTCTTGAGTTACGTTGCATTTTCCAAAATTTGTCTTTTTTATCCAAAAATAAAATAACTTTGCGAAAAACAAATCGTACGAAACTTTTTCAAACACGAAAATGGAGCTTCTGCAACCCCTTTTAAGTTTATCATGCGTAAAAATGACAACAAAAAATTCCATAAGTTATGCACCCAATTCTCTATGGTCGAAAAATAGCCGAAAAATCGTCACGTACAAAATTGCGTACCGGGTCGAAAAAAAATCATAAAAAATAATTCAAAAAAGCAAAACAAAGCTGAATTTGTTTCATTCAAAACGCCGTTCTTCACGTTTGGTAATCTCTTTTTTTGACGAAGCTATCTAACTTTTAGTGCGGCAAGAAATATCGAATAGTGGATCCAAACTTTTGACCGGTAGTGTATTTATATATATATATTAGGGTGATTCGTTTCAGGGCAACTGCTTTTTTTTGACTCATCGTGCCCGATAACCTTTAGTTGGTACCCAAAAACGAAGTTTCGTGAAAGGGGGGTGTTGTCAAAAAATATTATAAATAGATTTTTTTGTTTAAAAAAAATCTATTTATTTTACTTCATCCACCTATAGCTGAGAACGAGTTGAATTTCCGGGCTCGGCTTATAAGACTTTTTTTGTAGAAAATTACTTTCTCTACAAAGTTCTCATCTGAATTTTTTTCGATATATCTAATAGCTTAGGCGTTACAATCGTTTGAATAGATATTTTCATACAATATTCACTTGAAATAATAATACCGCTGAAACGGTTGAATTTACGGACATGGCTCAATGAACTTTATTGTAAAGTATCATATTTCCTATGAGAACCTACTTGGAAAATATCGCGATATCAAAATTCGCGGAATGGTAGCACTAATGAGAAAAACATTTTTTTCAATGCTAATCAAATGGGAAACCTTCAATTTTGATTCGCGACCTCTAAATATTTTTTGACAACACCCCCCTTTCACGAAACTTCGTTTTTGGGTACCAACTAAAGGTTTTCGGGTACGATGGGTCAGAAAAAAAACTTACCCTGAAACGAATCACCCTAATATATATATATATATATATATATATACACATATACATGTGTGTGTGTCTGTGTGTGTGTAATATTTTAATTATACATAACATCTACACGTTGTAATATTATAATTTAGATGTGTTATATGCAATTTTAGATGCCGCTAATTAGGTTCATAGTATGATATTTTATACAATAAATTATATATATTTATTCCTCAGTGGGATATAACTATACGTGTCTGCAATTAATCGTGCCTCATCCAACATTCAACTTCTCCCGTTCCCTCCGTACTTGTCACTTAATTCAATCCTCCTTGTCCGCGTACAGTAACCAACCACCCCCATTGTACATGTACATTTACCTCGTGTGTATCGCCGCTGATGACAACGATAAATAAAAATCCTTCGTGCTCATCATCATTTTTTTTCTGTTTCTGTTTTTTTAACGACTTTCGCCACGATGACAAAAATGTCGAGAAGTTTGGTCAAGACGACAACGACGAGTTGGACAAGGATGACGACGTCAATCCGCCACCGTTCATCACACCACCACCCCCGAATTCCGTAGGTCAGTGCAACCTTTTTTTTTCAATTAACGAAGCGGAACAAATATCGGGCCGCAGTACCATTTTGGATTTTCTTAGATAATAGTAATTATAATAACAATACTGTAAATAATAAATGAAAATTATAAACAAATTATACTAATAATATTAAGAATTAATTTAAATGATAATGATAATAAATTTAAAAAAAATAATAATCGTAATAACGTAAACATATTCGGGATGTAGAATACGAAATTCAAATACACAAGTAATTAAGGGGTCTCCTCACTTTAGAAGCTAAAAAAGACTATTTTCATGATTTTTTTTTTAGGTTTATATTATAGATATTAAATTAAAAGTTGTTACACTTAAAAAATACACTTTCGAAATGCATTACATTAAAAAATTTTTTTTTATTTAAGGCACTATTTATAGACGAAAATGGTAGTTAAAAAATGTCCTAAAAAATGGAAGGTCTGCGCTGTTGATGAATTCTCGGAGATGGATCATCCGAAACAAAAAAATCGGACGGTTTCAGAGTCAGTATGTTTATGACTATAGCGCATATTAAACGATTTTTGATATATGCAAAAATAACAAAATAGCGGATATTTTTCGAAAAAACAAAAAAAACGGCTTTTTTCACCGTTTTTTGCACAAAAAAATAGTAAATATCAAAATTTAAAAAAAATCCTTGATATTCACTATAGCTATAGTTGTAAAGAATATGTGGTTAACATTTTTATCAACAAGCCGTCGAAAAACGTTATTTCGAGAAAAACGCGTTTAAAGTTTGTTTGAGTTATATAAATAAATAACATTTAAAAAAAAAATATATTTCGAAAGTGTATTTATTAAGTGTAAGAACTTTTATATCAATATCTTTAATATAAACGTATCAAAAAAATTCATCAAAATAGTTTTTTTTTTAGCGTCTAAAGTGAGAAGATTCGTTAAATGTATATATACGTATACAATAGCGTTCATATATTTGATACGAAATTGTTCCATATTTGCATATACATTATATGTACATATATATATGTACATATAATGTATATATATGAAATATATATACATTATATATAATGTACATATATGAAATATATATATATATATATATGCATTATTTATTTGTACATGTAAGAGACTTTCCGTTCGCGTACCTCGAACGTATCTATCTTATTTCCGTCGTGATTCGCTTCATCAAACTCCTTGATTAAGTTTCCATGCTGGCGCAACTTTCAGAGCCAGCGCAATCTTTCGATCTATATTTGTTCGTTTGCCTCGAAATGTACGATATCTGCATTTGTTTCCGGTTTGTTTTTTCGATTATAATTAATGTACTAAAAAGTATGTACGAAAATATATGAAATAGGGACGTTAGGAAGAACGTACTTGGAAGTTTTCAGTGAGAATGAAAAAATTACGAAAAACTGGATTCCAAAAATTCCCGGGGCTGCAAAAATGTAATACGTTGAGAAATTGCTGGAGGGACGAAGAAAAGGTCAATCGGTGGATAATTTCGAAGGTCGAGAAAATCATTGGTGCACAAAATACGGTCCGAGCTGCTGTGTTTTTTTATTTCGGAGTATTTATTTATACTGTTCAGGATTCTTGGGATTTTTTCCCTTACGTGAAGATTATTATGGGGTGGGTCGATTTTTTGTTAATTTTTTATTCCTTAAATTGATGTTATTGAGTATTTAAAAAATTGTACAGTATTCAAGCTCTGCAGCTCAAGTCTAAATGGTGGAGCTCGATAATTTTTTGCCCCATTTGATTTACAGAGGTTTGCTCTTGATGCTCGAAATTAAGGGCGGGGTAAAGTTAATTCGGCGAAAAAAAGGCATGTTTTTAAGATTTTTTTTTTTGGCGTAACGAATAGTGTTCGTTTATTGAAAAATTTACATATAATAAAGTAACATTTGAACAACATTCTCCTAAATTTGCATTGCAAAATATTCAAAATTGAGCGAGTGAAAATTAAACCCCGGAGGCGCCTCGAAAAAAAGTTGGTTTGCGGTGTGCACCATAACTCGCAACAGAATCATCTGAAACAAAAAAATCAAAATGCATTTGTTAAAGGAGATGTTTCTCGAAGTAATGACGGGAGAATTTTTTTTTTTTCGATTTTTCGTAGCACTTGGGAGCCAAAAACCCGATTTTCGCTAAAAAAATCGGCTAATTTGTTGTTGAAAAATTAGTAATTATTAAAAAAACAAAAAAGCTCTCGACAATACCTGGTGAATTATGTGAAGAAGTACTGTGCAAAATTTCAAAGCGATTGGTCCAGCAGATTTTGAGTTATCGTGCACACGGACTTCAAATATGACGAGTCTCAGAAAAACGGTTTGAAAAACGCAGAAGAGTAGTTTGGTCGCTTAGCACTCATTGCACATAAGTTTGAGAACACTTCTCGATTGCATAAAAATTTTAACACAATATTCTTGATATACTATGCATTCATTTAAAAAATTAAAAAAAAAATGAAAAAAAAAACAAATTTAAATACTTTACCCCGCCCTTAAATAACTCAACGAGTAATGAATATTTCGCTGACTCGGTCGCAAAATTTTTAAAGTCACCCTGGTAGTTTTCTTTTTTTCGGTTTAATGTTAATATCATTATTTTTGCAACTATTACAGCTGATCGAAAAATGCCTTTTTTCCGGCATCAATTTCATTTGGCCATGAATTGAATTTAAACACGAATGTTATTTTTAAGGGCTTTTTCCTTCGACCTAAATTCATTTCCGCAGTGAATATAATTGCGAAATGAATTTAATTTCTATACAACTTTAGTTCCGATGCAAATTTAATTTCGATATAAATTGGACTTCGATCTCAATTTAATTTCGATATCAATTTAACTTCGTATCAATTCAATTTCGATATTGATTTTATTTCGATAGAAATGTTATTTCTGTATAAATTTAATTTCGATATAAATTCCATCTCGAAATGATATTACCTTGGACATACATTTATATTCGATATGAATATAATGTTCATATGATTTTTATGTCAGCATGATTCAACTATCGACCCGAATTTCATTTCTCCACGAACCGCATTTCCCAAACACTTGCAATAAATAAAAAAAAGAATATCTTGATTTTCAAAAAGAAAATCTTTTTCCATCTCGAAAGATCAGCTACAAGAATCTCCACGGGGATTTTTTTTTTTAAATAACTGAATTTTTCTCTCACTCAAATTCGACCGGGAACTCGATTTTTTTTTACAAACCTAATAATAAGCGATGCCGGGATAACATGTTTTTTTTTTTTTAATTTTCGCCGAGGCGAGCCCGCGTAATCCCATAATCTTTCCGGTTTCTGAAACAGCGAAAGGAGCCAAAGGCGAGAAGGGTGACAAGGGGGAGAGCGTGCGTGGTCCACCAGGACCACCGGGACCACCCGGTACCGCCGTCTACGATTCGATCGAGGCTCATCGAGTACGTTGACCCCGTTTGTATTTTCGTCGACTGACATGCGCGTATCATTCAAGAATTATCGTCGTCGCTGTGCCACTGACGTTTTCTATTGTTCTCTCTCTCTCTCTCTCTCTCTCTCTCTCTCTCTCTCTCTCTCTCTCTCTCTCTCTCTCTCTTCACCATATCGAAGACGGCCGGAAGTGGTGACGAGGGTAATCGAGCAGGACCCAAAGGCGAGCCCGGGAGCTGTACTTGCAACGCGACTGATCTACTCGCGAGTTTCACGATGCCCAAGATGATACAGGGACCGAAGGGCGATCCTGGTCTGCCCGGAAAAGAGGGCAAGCAGGGACAGATGGGCCTCACGGTAATTCGATACTTCGAAAAATTTATCATTCAGAAATCATTGAAAAATAATAATTTTGGAAATAATGTAAAAAAATTTTAGAATGTTTGACAAAAGTTGTGAAAAAAAAAACAAAAATATTAACTAAATCCTGGAAACGCAAAAAAAAATACGAAAATCCCGAAATATTGAAGTTTTAAAAATTATTCGGATCAAGAGACGCGGCAGCGTCTTGACGCCGAGTAATTAAAAAAATGCGATTCTTCAATACAGTAAGATGGGCTTCAGCAGACGACGTTTTTAAGGGGGACTTTGCCCTTGGAGTGCCATATTTCAGGTGTTTACATTATATTTTTTTTTAAAGGAAACGAGAAAAGCTTTTTGAGTGCGATTTTTTTCTTGCTTTTATTCATAATATAAGGAACGTTAAAAAATTTTTTTTTTTGAAAAAAAACCAAAATGGCGGCCGTTGCAGGTCCGCGAAAACAGGTCCTCACATCGCGGGAGGTAAACGGCTGACGTCACTGCCCCCTCTTTGTTGATCTGAAGCACAAATTCAAAGCATATTATCAATCTGTGACCCTTTGGTCATGGAATGACGGATGGGTTTTTCGTTTAGTACAAATTTCGGAAAATGGCGGCAATTAAAAAAAAAATCGAATTTTCGCGTTTTTTTTTCGCATAAAAAGATAAATAATAAACGCAATAATGTATCTATCGAAAAAACGATCCGTCATTCCGTGAAGACATATTTTCTGAGTATGCTCTCCAAATTTCAGGTCGATATGTTAATTACAGCGGTCAGGAGAATGTCAGCCATTTTTAAAAACGTGTTTTCGAGAAAAACGCGTTTAAAGTTTTGTAATGTGTTTACACAAATGTGTTTATAATTACCGCTAATCGGCAATGGATGGTCCATAGAGGCATCCCTCCTCTTCTTCTGACTGCTCATGTTGAGCCGCTAACATCTTCCGCTGGGCACAAAGGACAAAGCCTCCGTTAACTTTGACTCGATATTACGCGAAAGCGCGGCGACGAATCGAAAATTTAACGACATTTTACCAATGAAATGTGATCTTTTTCTATCGACTTTGTTCGGGTCGTTTTTCGATCCGTCTACTCAATCTTTGCTCCAAGAGCCCCAACCAAAAAAGTAGGTTTAGCTAAAAACGTTCGGGAACAGGTATTTTTTTTTTGGAACATGTTCAGGGGTGTCCCCTGAATGTAAATCTAAGTGGGCGTCGTGGCTTAAGGTTCACTTCAGCCGCCATCTTGAAAAAAACGTTTTATTAAATATCTCGCGAACCGCGCATCGTACGACAAAAATTGTAGAGATAATTATTGTAGATAATAATATTTGTCATCTTTTTTATTTGAAACTTTTTTTTGTATAACGCATAGATTTTTCATTATAGCGCTCCAAACTTTTTTCAATATGGTTTTTGCTAAATATTTAGTTAATGGTCAATGATAAATTAAAAATGGTGGCAACTAATTTGTAGAGCATGAAATTTCCTATAAATTTCATTAGAAACTTTTCCCGTAGTATTTATAGTTTAGGAGCTATTACGCTGTAAATGAGATTATAACGAAATATAATGCTGTATATTAGTCCAAGAGCCCCAACCAAAAAAGTAGGTTTGGCTAAAAACGTTCGGGAAGAGGTATTTTTTTTTTGGAATATGTTCAGGGGTGTCCCCTGAATGTAAATCCAAGTGGGCAAAAATAATACTGTACAATATAAAATAGCATTATACAAGCATAACGTTAATTAATAATAATAATATTAATAATAACAATAACAATTCTTACGACGTAGCGTTATGTACTATTGTTTTTTGCCACATGGACATTCTTGTATGATTATACCGTTTTAAGTAACAATAAAGATCGATAAATTATGAGTTGTTCTCCACACTATTTATAATTTTAATTCATTCGCTACACAGCTGCATTGACCTTTTTTTTGAACACTTTATGCCATTTTATGCGTTGTGAAATTTTTTTCGTATACGAGCAATATTGCCACTGATAATGTACGAGGTGCAAGTTTTACCAAGCTGCAGCTCCTAATCTATAAATACTACGGGAAAAGTTTTAAATGAAATTTATAGGAAATTTCATGCTCTACAATTCAGTTACCACCATTTTTAATTTATCATTTGACCATTAACTAAATATTTAGCAAAAACCATATTGAAAAAAGTTTGGAACGCTATAATTAAAAATCTATGCGTTATACAAAAAAAAGTTTCAAATAAAAAAGATGGCAAATATTATTATCTACAATAATGATCTCTACAATTTTTATCGTACGATGCGCGGTTCGCGAGATATTTAATAAAACGTGTTTTTCAAGATGGCGGCTGAAGTGAACCTTAAGCCACGACGCCCACTTGGATTTACATTCAGGGGACACCCCTGAACATATTCCAAAAAAAAAATACCTGTTCCCGAACGTTTTAAACCAAAAAGAACCCGGCGCTTGGCCTACTTGAGATCTCACAATATTGGACCGAATTTCCGAACGATTTTTTGACCACGAACATTGTTCAATGTGATTCGAACTTTTTCTTATAATAGTAATGTGGTTTGTTAAAATAAAATGTTGAAAAAAATAGTTTTTTTAGGGTTTGACAATTTTGTGTACGTTTCTAGCAAATTTGCTTGGATTTTGCATAAAAAGTTATTTCACTTCTTTTGTACGTTTTAATTGAAAAAGTAATGTAAATAAAAGTATTGTTCGAAAAAAATCACAAGTATTTCGAGGTTAATCAGAATTTTGTAGGTAGTTAAACGACGAATTTTTTCGAGCGCAATTTTATATTACTTGGCTTTTTTTAAAACTTGTTTAAGGTTTTTTTAAGGGGGTAATATATACAGGGTGTACTGTTATGAACGGATAATCCTGCAACTGTCGATAAATCAGGGCATGTGCCCTGACTTATCGACTTGCTGGAATTTCTGTTTAGTAAAAGTGCCACGGTTTTCGAGATTTTTGGTTATATGTTATTTTTGAAAAAAAAAAAAAAAAAAAAAAATCATCTGCTCTTGTTTTTTCGCATGCCATTTCGAACAATGATATGAATTGGTTTGTATGAAAATTCTGCATAAGACCTTTTTCATCAAGTTTCCTTAATAATTAAGGTTAAAATTAAGACTTTTCTAGATAAAACAAATAACCAAGAGTATTTTTTTAAAAACCGAGGAAAAAAAGTTATCACTTTTAGAAATGGCATGCGAAAAGCCAAAAATAGATAATTTTTATCTCGGAAATCGTGAGACTTTTACTAAACTGAAATTCGAGCATGATCTGACCTATCGACAGTTGCAGGATTATCCATTCATAACAGGACAACCTGTATATGGGTGTGTGTTGATTCGAATAATTAAAAAACTGCAATACTCAGGATATTTTTTATTTCTTCGAGTATCAAGCACTGAAAATTTATTCCAGCGAGTCTGAAAAATTACTCGAATAAACATACACACATATATACTATTCGAATAATTTTACAAACTTATTATATATAAGTTTTCGTATTTCTTCGAATAATTAAAAAAAAAACTGCAACACATGATATTTTTTATTTCTTCGATTATCAAGGATTGAAAACTTATTCTAACGAGTTTGAAACATTATTTGAATAAACATACACACATATAATATTCGAATAATTAAAAAAACTTTGATATATGGGAGTTTTCGTATTTCTTCGCGGGCGATTTGGCTTGCTTTTTTTTGTCGATTTGAACGATTAAGCGAGGTCATTGCAAAGGCGTAAGAGACGATGACGATATTGGCCGCAGGGTGCCGCTGGACCACCTGGCGAGAGAGGACGTCCAGGCGCGACCGGGCCGAAAGGCGATCAGGGCAACGTCGGCTCAATGGGACCCGAAGGACCACAGGGTCAAAAAGGCACACCAGGCAGAGACGGGGTTCCCGGTGAGAAGGGTGCTGAGGGACCTCCCGGGCCTCCTGGTAAAAGCGAATTCTCCGTTCACGATGTGAGTATACTCGCGCACTTTCTTGGTCTCTTATTTTCGCAACTGCGCTCGTAACAATTTTTAGTTGTGTGCGGCTCGCGTATGGGGTGATCGATTTTTTTTGCGAAAACGATAGAGAAGTTTTGGGAAATATGATATTTTTTTACATCTCAGATGATTTATTTTCAAGATTGCAAAGATGATATATATGGGGCATTTCATACCAATTCGACCGTGGTCTGACCCTCGATCCCTCAAATCTGGTTCACGATTTTTCCTATCATTACTCTCACTCTATCAAGGAATTACAATTTTTTTCAGATTTTACAAAATAAATTTGAGCGCGTCGTGAATTTTTGAATTTTTTTTTTGAACACCTCGATGGTCGTAACCGAAAAATCTGAAAAAAATCCCAAAAATACAGTGTCAGGTATAAAAAATGTTGGTATAAAATTCATAATATATGGGCTTTTGCTTCAACCCCTAATTAGGGTTTATGTCGACCATGATAAAAAAAAATCGAAAATTACAAAATACACTTTGGAAAAATCGGAGAAATTTTTTTAAATATCTGGTATTATGCATACAAAATTTCGAGAAACAGTCTACAGTAAATTGACCTCTGCTTCTTATTTTTTTTCATTTTTTTGCTCAAAAAGCTAAAAAACGGGGTGAAGCAAAAGTCCAGACATTATGAATTTTACACCAACATTTTTTATATCTGACACTGTATTTTTGGGAATTTTTTCAGATTTCCGAATACGGCCAGCGAGGTGTTCAAAAAAAAATATTCAAAAATTCATGACGCGATCAAATTTATTTTGAAAAATCTGAAAAAAATTGTAATTGCTTGATAGAGTGAGAGTAATGATAGGAAAAATCGGGAACCAGATTTGAGGAGTCGAGGGTCAGACCCAGGTCGAATTGGTATGGAATGCCCCATATACCAGCTTTCCGCCCCCGGCTTCGCTCGCGTAGTATTGAAGGTTCCTTAAGGCGGGAGCCTGAATTAGAAGGTCCAAAAAAGCGTTTTTTCGGGAATTTTTTTCGAAGGGAAAAAACAAGCGAGCCCCGTAAACATCAAGGTATTTTTTCGTGTATATTTGAAATGTATAAAAAAAGATTCAACATGAAACAATAAATGACTGCAGTTTTTGCAGCCGATTCCGTGTGCGTCTTGCCACTGCAGTCCCCAATCGGCGGGAAAGATGCAGCTCGTAATTCTTGACTGAACCAAATAAACCGACAAAATGTTCAATTGTCATATATTCTTCTTCTAGGTGAATTGAGAAAAAGCTTAAAAAATCGTGAAATAATAACTTTTCTTAGGTTTGCAAAAAAATGTGTTAAAAAAACACTTTATCGTGCTATCAAAATTATTTAAAAAGACTTTTTCAACGACTCTTTTAATTCACTTTGACGAGATTTTCATACTGGAGAAAATAAACTTTGGTTTCATTCAATAGGTCGTTTAATTTATTTGCTATCACGCACGCCAATTTTGAAAATTCGTGAAAATGCAAACTGAAGAAAACGCCCTTCAAAATTTTTAATAGGAGGGAATATCAATATCAAATTTCATTCGCTTCTCTGCTTTTGGCCTTGTATCTTTGAAAATATATTCTTGGATAGTTTATCTATCGATTTATGCACTAAAAAAAAAACGATTTTCGGACCTTCTAATTAAGGCTCCTGTCTCAAATATATATATATATATATATATATATATATATATTAGGGTATTTAAAAAATCGATTTTTTTTCTCAAAGGAAAATTGAAGTTTGTTAAGAAAAAGAAAGTTGTGCAACATTTGAGGGTTCTAAACAATATTTTAGTTCTCAAACGCCTTTTTCATATTTTCTTTTCTCATGATTATCGGAGAATTACTTTTTTTTATCTCGATGCAGAAAATGTTAGTGCGTGATTCAATGTAAGCCTTGATTTAATTTATTCTGTAACAATACACAATTTTTATTAAACCTTTTTTTTACCATAAACAATTTGTATTTGCAGATTAAGAATGAATATATTTTATTCGGTTGTGAAAATTATATCAATCACTTGATGAACAAGAACACGGTGTTTACGTCACTGAACGTCAAACAAGTATGCGTGTGTTTTTGGAGTAATATGTTGTTTCGGAGTAAGAAAACAAAGTCATACGGATTGGAAAATTACCCACGAATAGAGAAGCATTAAGGAGGTTGGAGCGATTCATTTGAGTCAAATGACAGTTTATTTTAATTTTTTTTTCCAGTGAACCTCAAAAAATGCATACGAGGTATCGATTTATTCTGTATATGCTAATTTTTGTGCATTTAAAAAATCATGCATTTTTATATTTTTATTACGCAAAGTAGAAAAACTTTTGTGTTACTACCAACTTGAAGAAGTACAACATTATCGATGATTATCATGAAAAAACTACGACAACGAATGTTTTATACAATTCACAATGAAATTTTGAGCAATTTTTAATTATGCCTATTCATATTTACGTCACGAGATTATTGGGCCATGGTTTACGATGGGCAAGATGAGGATTTTTTTTTCTGAATGTTTACAAACGTTCAGTTTGCGTTAATCCGTTTTTAGAAATGGTTTATGTTGGTGATAAATAACAAAAAAAATTACATAACCTTTAGAGTGAAGGTTTTGCCCATCTAACCGCACGTTAAGTTACATACATTAAACTATTTTTTACCTGTGGTGTTTGGTGGTGAAAAAAGTTTAAAAAATTCGTAAAGACTCAGTATAGTCTAAACAATAACATGTATTTTTTTCAGTAAATTTAATCTTGGATTGTGGCTAACGCTCCAACCTTCTTAAGTCTATTATCTCACCATCATAATACTCTCAAATTTTCTGTTCGAAAGAGTACACATAACGTTATCGATAAAATAACTAATATTTGAAACGAAACCGGAATAGGAATTTCTCAACCCAGCATCAATTTCAAAAGGTTACAGAAATTACGATTGGAGAGGGCAGCACTGAAAGAAAATTATCCACGGAAAAATCAAACTCAATCGTTCAACGAAAATCTCGTTCAACATAAGTTGGATAAATCATTTGAATTATATTATTACGATGTCTATTGGCGGGGAAAACAAACTGATGAAAAATCGAAAAAAAATTAAAGGTCGTTTGAGCACTACCTAAAAAAATGTTTAGACCTCTCAAATTTTGTATGAATTACTTTTTCATAACGTCGTAACATTTTCTGGTGAGTACCGCGAAAAAAAAATCATTTTTTTTAAACCACCCTAATATATATATATATATATATATATATATATATATATATATATATATATATATATATCTAGCGTATATTTCCATCTTCTCTCTAAATAATGCGGTGACAAACTTTTTCCGTACGTTTATAACAAGCATACATATATTACACTCCTCCAATAAATTAATTTTTTTTCACATTCAATATTCTTGTTCCAATTGATTGAACGGTTATTTCGATGAACTTAGTATATATACAACAAGCCTGCCTGGTATCGATCGTTCCTACAGCAATTACTAATAAGTTTTAAATTTTTTCTCTCCCTCTGTCTCTTTCTTTCTCATCTCATAAAATATTTTTGTGCTTCCTTTTCATTCGTACGCAAATAAAAGTAGACAACTTTCCTCGACGATGTTTATTGTTTTTTCTTCCCCCGAGACTTTCGTGAAGCACTCTGACTGCTGACTTTTCAAAGCTTTAAGTACAGCTCGCTCTTTGCGCAATTTAACTTTTACATTGACTCTCATACCTTTGAGAAAAAAAAGAAAAAAGTTCGTGCGAACGAAATCAAACCAATGCTTATATATATATATATATATATATATATATATATATATATATATATATATTACAATTCATGAATAATTTGATCCAATTAAAAAATAATGGATATGTGTATAAAATGCCTACGATTGCTTATAAATTTACAAAACAGTACAAAACAGGTCTGAAATTTTATTTGTGTACAACATCCGCTTGACAAAACACTGACATTCTAATTGGTAATCTAAATGGTAATGCTACGGCTAATTGTAAAAAAAAAATGCGCACGCAGCCGAGCTGGACGCCGCGAGGTATTTCGAGGGTGAGTCGATAAACCGAAAACATTTGAGAAAAAATCGTGAAGCATGAGCGAAAAAAAAATTTGAGATTTTCTCGTAAAAAAAAATGGTAACGGTAAAAATGGTCATGATGAAAATGGTAATGATGAAAATGATAAGGGTAAAAATGGTAATGGTAAAAATGAAAATAAAAGAAAAAAAAGAACGCGATTTTCTCGTAATGAAAAATGATCCCTTTGGTGTTCATTGTCATGGATTCGCCATTGTGCACGAGCTCGAATGACACGCACGATTTCGCGTGTATTTAAATCAGGACGGTATGACGATGAGACCAGGATTGCCCGGCCAAAAGGGCGAGCCCGGAACAAACGGAAGCACGGGCGGCAAAGGCGAGCCTGGCATACCAGGCGACAAGGGTGAAAAGGGTGAATTCGGTAGCAAAGGATCCAGGGGCGACGCAGGCAAGGATGGGCCCCGAGGCATCCAGGGCTTCAAGGGCGAGCCCGGAGTGCCCGGTATCGCGGGAATTGCCGGGACCCCCGGAGAAAACGGCCGACCCGCCGAAAAGGGCTCCAAGGGTGATATGGGCCCCGAAGGGAAACCGGGATCACCGGGACCACCCGGTCCTGTTGGTACTGCGGTCCTCGGTGAACTTGGATCGATGCGTAACGGTAAGAAAAAACGATTACAGGTGCTGAGGAATTTTTTAGTCGTAGCCCTATGCCCTTAAATCAATATTTCAGGGCTTTGAAGAGTTTTAACTATTTTTTGTGGACCTTGCTCAGGATTTTTTAAATTTTGTATCGATATTTAGTGGGTTTTTTTTAGCGCTTCGGCCCTTTTTGTTGTCCTTGAACGGTCCACGCGTACTTTTTGGCATTTGGGTCAATTTTTGGACGATTCGAAGTATCAACCCTTTTTCAATTACATGGCTCAGAACTTTTCAATCTCCGATCGATTATTAGTTTTCTTTAGAGCGTTTTGGCCTCTTTCTTGTCTTTCGACCTTCCACATATTTTGAAGGGTTTCAACCCTTTTTTTAATACTCAGAATGTTTAGCTCTCCGATCGATTTCCATTTTCAGAATTTTAGTCCTTTTTGTTGTTCTCGAACCTTCAACCCGTACTTTTCCGCCCTTGGATCATCTTTTCGCGCGTTGCGAAGGGCTCCAACCCTTTTTTAAAATGAACTTGCTCAGAATTTTATTCTCTTAGATCGATTTTTCTGCTTTTGAGAGCTTGTCAGCCCTTTACCTTGTCCTTCAACCTTCCACTCGTACTTTTTCGCCCTTGAATCGCCTTTCGCAAGTTACGAAGGGTTTCAACCCTTTTTTGATGACTTTACTCAGAGGCTTTTGTTCTCTGATCGATTTCCGTTTTCAGAGTTTTGGCCCTTTTTGTTGTCCTCGAACCTTCAACTCATACTATTCCGCCCTTGGATCATTTTTTCACGCGTTGCGAAGGGTTACAACCCTTTTTTAAAAAGAACTTGCTCAGAATTTTACTCTCTTAGATCGATTTTCCTACTTTTGAGAGCTTGTCAGCCCTGTACCTTGTCCTTCAACCTTCCACTCGTACTTTTTCGCCCTTGAATCGACTTTCGCAAGTTACGAAGGGTTTCAACCCTTTTTTGATGACTTTACTCAGAGGCTTTTGTTCTCTGATCGATTTCCGTTTTCAGAGTTTTGGCCCTTTTTGTTGTCCTCGAACCTTCAACTCATACTATTCCGCCCTTGGATCATTTATTCACGCGTTGCGAAGGGTTACAACCCTTTTTTAAAAAGAACTTGCTCAGAATTTTACTCTCTTAGATCGATTTTTCTGCTTTTGAGAGCTTGTCAGCCCTTTACCTTGTCCTTCAACCTTCCACTCGTACTTTTTCGCCCTTGAATCGACTTTCGCAAGTTACGAAGGGTTTCAACCCTTTTTTGATGACTTTACTCAGAGGCTTTTGTTCTCTGATCGATTTCCGTTTTCAGAGTTTTGGCCCTTTTTGTTGTCCTCGAACCTTCAACTCATACTATTCCGCCCTTGGATCATTTTTTCACGCGTTGCGAAGGGTTACAACCCTTTTTTAAAAAGAACTTGCTCAGAATTTTTCTCCCTTAGACCGATTTTTCTGCTTTTGAGAGCTTGTCCGCCCTTCACCTTGTCCTTCAACCTTCCACTCGTACTTTTTCGCCCTTGAATCGACTTTCGCAAGTTACGAAGGGTTTCAACCCTTTTTTGATTATTTTACTCAGAGGTTTTTGTTCTCTTTCCGTTTTCAGAGTTTTGGCCCTTTTTGTTGTCCTCGAACCTTCAACTCGTACTTTTTCGCCCTTGAATCGACTTTGGCAAGTTACGAAGGGTTTCAACCCTTTTTTAAAAAGAACTTGCTCAGAATTTTACTCCCTCAGATCGATTTTCCTACTTTTGAAAGCTTGTCAGCCCTTTTTTTGTCCTCCAACCTTCCACTCGTACTTTTTCGCCCTTGAATCGACTTTCGAAAGTTACGAAGGGTTTCAACCCTTTTTTGATGACTTAACTCAGAGGCTTTTGTTCTCTGATCGATTTCCGTTTTCAGAGTTTTGGCCCTTTTTGTTGTCCTCGAACCTTCAACTCGTACTTTTTCGCCCTTGAATCGACTTTGGCAAGTTACGAAGGGTTTCAACCCTTTTTTAAAAAGAACTTGCTCAGAATTTTACTCCCTCAGATCGATTTTCCTACTTTTGAAAGCTTGTCAGCCCTTTTTTTGTCCTCCAACCTTCCACTCGTACTTTTTCGCCCTTGAATCGACTTTCGCAAGTTACGAAAGGTTTCAACCCTTTTTGATGACTTTACTCAGAGGCTTTTGTTCTCTGATCGATTTCCGTTTTCAGAGTTTTGGCCCTTTTTGTTGTCCTCGAACCTTTAACTCATACTATTCCGTCCTTGGATCATCTTTTCGCGCGTTGCGAAGGGTTCCAACCCTTTTTTAAAATAAACTTGCTCAGAATTTTACTCCCTTAGATCGATTTTCCTACTTTTGAGAGCTTGCCAGCCCTTTACCTTGTCCTTCAACCTTCCACTTGTACTTTTTCGCCCTTGGATCGACTTTTGCGCGTTTTGAAGGGTTCCAACCCTTTTTTAAAAATGAACTTGCTCATAATTTTTCTCTCTCAGATCGATTTTCCTACTTTTGAGAGCTCGTCAGCCCTTCCTCTTGTCCTCCAACCTTCCACTCGTACTTTTTCGCCCTTGAATCGACTTTCGCAAGTTACGAAGGGTTTCAACCCTTTTTTCATTGCTTCACTCAGAGTGTTTTGTTCTCCGTTCGATTTCTGTTTTCGAAGTTTTGGCCCTTTTTGTTGTCCTCGAACCTTCAACTCGTACTATTTTGCCCTTGGAACATTTTTCCGCGCCTTTCGAAGGGTTCCAACCCTTTTTTTAAATGAACTTGCTCAGAATTTGTCTCCCTCGGATCGATTTTCCTACTTTTGAGAGCTTGTCAGCCCTTTTTCTTTCCCTCAAACCTTCCACTGGTATTTTTTCGCCCTTGAATCGACTTTCGCAAGTTACGAAGGGTTTTAACCCTTTTATGAGATCGCCTCGACTTTGGGCTCACCAGGCACGTTCGCCACGAAGGGAGACAAGGGCGACTTCGGCCCACGAGGCTACAAGGGTGACCTTGGTCCCAAGGGCGAAAAGGGCGACCGGGGCGAGTCCGGAGTCGCGGGAGTTCCCGGTATAAACGGCGTTCAGGGACCCCTCGGTGATAAGGGCGAGCCGGGCAGGGACGGAATTCCCGGTCTCTCGGGCGTCAAGGGCACCAAGGGCGACCGAGGCGAGCGCGGACCCGCGGGCGAAACCGTTTTCGCCGGGTCCGGCGATTACATCGCCATCAAGGGCGAGAAAGGCGCGGAGGGCAAACGCGGACGGAGGGGACGCCCGGGACCGATCGGACTCACCGGACCACCCGGGAAACCCGGCATCGACGGAGAAACCGGACCACCCGGATGGATGGTAAAAAAAAGAGCATTCTCATTTTAAGCCTTTTCATTTTTATCGAGGCGTCTTCTCACTTTAGACACTAAAAAAGGCTATTTTTATGATTTTTTTATATTATAGATATTAATATAAAAGTATTAATATATTAATACTTAATTTTATAATAATACTTGATAAAATATTAATTTTTTATATTATAGATATTGATATAAACGTTGTTCCAATTTCGAAATACATTAAAATTTTTTATTTATTTAGTTAAGTCACTATTTATGGACGAAATTGGTAGTTAAGGGGGGATTGTCTTTTTTTTTCGCAAAATTTACCGCTTTTTGGGAATTTTTTTGTGAAGAAAGTATACAACGGAAAACTTGTGAAACTTGGCATATAGTTTTATTGATCTGTTTACTACATATAAAAATTTTTTTAAACAATTTCATCAAAAAAATCCGCCTCCCACCCCCCTCGACGCGCGATGGTCCTTTTTTGATGGTGTGCACGATTACAGCCTTCACGTTCATCCTGCAACAAAAACCCAAAAAGCATTTTACTTTAGACACATATAGGTATCGTTCGATGAAGGGAAAAAAAATTGACGATTTGGTGACGTTTTGAACTTGAAGTATCGATTTTTCGAAAAAAATTGATCGATTTTTTGTTATAAATAAAAAACTATTAAACGTATTGCTTTTTTGCTTCATCAAACGATAAAAGGATGTCAGCTGAGCATTTTGTCCAAATTTGAAGGCAATCGGTTGAATAGTTTTTGAGAAATCGTGCACACCATCAAAAAAGGACCATCGCGCGTCGAGGGGGGTGGGAGGCGGATTTTTTGATGAAATTGTTTAAAAAATTTTTTGTATGTAGTAAACAGATCAATAAAACTATATGCCAAGTTTCACAAGTTTTCCGTTGTATACTTTCTTCACAAAAAAATTCCCAAAAAGCGGTAAATTTTGCGAAAAAAAAGACAATCCCCGCTTAAAAAAATTTCCTAAAAAATTGTAGGTCTGCGCTGTTGATGAAAACTCGGAGATGGATCATTCGAAACAAAAAAATCAGATGGTTTTAAATTCAGTACTTTAATGGCTATAGCGCATATCATTCGATTTTTCATATATGCAAAAATAACAAAATGGCGGACATTTTTCGAAGAAAAAAACAAAAAACGTGTTTTTTTTTCACCGTTTTTGGCCAAAAAATAGTTAACGGTCCAATCCACTTTGGAGCCACGAAAAAGGGCTATTTTCGCGATTTTTTTTTGAGGATTTTATAAAATATATGAATATAAAAGTTGTTGGGCTTGATAAATAAAGTCTTGAAATACATTTGAAAAAAAAAATTATATCATTTTTATTCATTTTTAAATACAAAAACTATAGTTTAACGTAACGCCTCAAAAATAGGTGGGCTAGGTGGCTCCATCACAGCTCGGCAACGGCTTGTCTGAAACAAAAAAATCAAAGTCCATTAGATTCAGTATGACACCAGCTACAATATGACCCTCGGTTATAAAGTTTTGTCGAAAAATAAAAAAATGGCAGATGAAAAACGAAAAAAGTAAAAAACGCGTTTTTTCGCAAAAAAGAAGAGTAAAAATAAAAATTTTAAAACCATCGAGGGTCATCTTGTTGCGAATCATGTTTACAATATGTGGTTCGAATTTCGAGAGAATCGGTTTATTAGTTTTAGAGATGCGATGGAGCTAGATTTTCAAAACGTCGTTTCGAGAAAAACGCGTTTGAACTTTATACTATGAAAAACTCTTACCTAAACTCAATCAGCAATTCCTGCACTGTACAAAATCCCCTGTGCGCATCATCGTCGATTTCTTAAAATCTTGCTTGCTTTCGGTTTTTTGAAATTTCCAAAGTGGACTGGCCCCTTAATATCAAAATTTAAAAAAAAAACTCGATATGCGCTATAGCTTTAGACGTGAAGAATATGTCGTTAAAATTTCATAAGGAACGGTTCAGTAGTTTCGAAGACTTTATCAAGAATGCCGTCGAAAAACGTTGTTTCGAGAAAAACGCGTTTAAAGTTCGTTCGGGTTACATAAATACATACAACTTTTTTTTTAAATGTATTTCGAAAGTGCATTTATTAAGTGTAACAACTTTCATATGAATATCCATAATGTAAACCTATCAAAAAAATTCACGAAAACAGCCTTTTTTAGCGTCTGAAGTGAGAAGACCCCTTAAGGGGTTAGGCCACAGTAACGGATATAAAAATCATGTTGCGAATTTAACATTTTTTTTTCGTATAAAAAAGTGATTTACTTATAAAATTAATTAGACATCTATTTAGTATGAATATCACGCTGTTTTTTTTTTTCGATGTACAAAATGGCCGACTACTAATATTTTCTTTTGTTATCGTTTTTTAGGCCATAATTTTCATTTTTTCGTCCATAATTTTTTACCTAGAACAAAAAACAAAAAGTCTCCTCAATCTACATTAGAATACCTAGAGAAGTACGTACGGAATTTAAATAATATTGTTTTATTGAAAAGTTGTAGGTATTTGAACTTAAGGCGTTACCCCCACTTGTAGCGCACAAAAAGGCCTTTTTCATGAATTTTTTTAAACAAAACTACAAAACTTTTTTAATCGATCAATATACCATCTTAAAGAACACATCTTGAAGAACTTTCAGTAATTTTTTTATTGAAAAATATTACATTGTTTAGTGGCAAAAATGGCCGTCAATGAAATAATGTTTTTATATACACGGTTTGCGATGACCAACATTGCGGCGAAGTGGATCATCTGAAAAAAAAATGCGGATCGATTTAGTCAAATATAAGTATAAACTAGTCTTTAATCGAAGGATTTTGAAAAATATTCATTTTTCACAAAATGGCGGACAGTCAAAGTTAATGGTTCGATTTTAACAAAAAAAAACGGCCATTTTTTTGGCTATAAAACGGCCATTTTTTTCGAAAAAAAAAAAAAAAAAAATGGAACGACTAAAGACCTTTTATGTATTAAATATTTTTTATGTATTAAATAAGCTTGCAAAATTTCAAGAAGATCGGTTCATTAGTGTTCGAGTAATCTTGGTCACCGACTTCAGACATGCCATTTTGAGAAAAACGCGTTTAAGGGCGGGGTAAAGTTAATTCGGCGAAAAAAGGCATGTTTTTAAGATTTTTTTTTGGCGTAACGAATAGTGTTCGTTTATTGAAAAATTTACATATAATAAAGTAACATTTGAACAACATTCTCCTAAATTTACATTGCAAAATATTCAAAATTGAGCGAGTGAAAATTAAACCCCGGAGGCGCCTCGAAAAAAATTTGGTTTGCGGTGTGCACCATAACTCGCAAGAGAATCATCTGAACCAAAAAAATCAAAATGCATTTGTTAAAGGAGATGTTTCTCGAGGTAATGACGGGAGGATTTTTTTTTTTTCGATTTTTCGATTTTTCGTAGCACTTGGGAGCCAAAAACCCGATTTTCGCTAAAAAAATCGGCTAATTTGTTGTTGAAAAATTATTAATTATTAAAAAAAAAAAAAAAAAAAACTCTCGACAATACCTGGTGAATTATGTGAAGAAGTACTGTGCAAAATTTCAAAGCGATTGGTCCAGTAGATTTTGAGTTATCGTGCACACGGACTTCAAATATGACAAGTCTCAGAAAAAACGGTTTGAAAAACGCAGAAGAGTTTGGTCGCTTAGCGCTCATTGCACATAAGTTTGAGAACACTTCTCGATTGCATAAAAATCTTTCTTTGACAATATTCTTGATATATTATGCATTCATTTAAAAAATTTAAAAAAAAAATGAAAAAAAAATGTAATGCTTTACCCCGCCCTTAAAGTTACAATTTCCGGTCGTTTACGCAACGCATTCTTCTCTTTCAACGCTCATATCTCAGTCAATTTTGTTCGGATCGACTTGAAATTTTCAGGACATATTCTCAGATACTTATACTTCAAAAAAATGCAATAAAAAAAATCGATTTTTTCAAAATCGCAAGTGCGGGTAACCCCTTAAGGTAGTACGAGCGCGCAATCTTGTTTTCTATAGATTTTGTTCAACTTTTAGCCAGACATTGTTCATATCATTATGCATATTTCAGTGAAAGTTCAGAACAGTCGACTATTTAGATCGGGAGATAATGGGTTTTAAAATTGCAACTTTTAACACTGCAGGATCTGCATTGAACTTTAGACAGAATAATTTTCCATAAAAAATATTTGTCCTCTATAATAAGAAGACATGCCAACACCACGGAACAGTATTGTTCAATATTTCGAAAAAAAAATAATAATTATCGTATACCCAAAGTTAAAAATGTTGTCATAAAAAAATATTTGCATTATAAATATTAATATTATATATTGTTTATGTTATCTTCATTTACAAATAAAATTGTTGGTTCATTCATAACTAATTAAAAACTTTGTGCGATTAAAAATTACTTCCATATAAATGGAAGCCAACCGTTCGATCGTTCGACGTATCCAATGACGTGAGTTTGCGCGGCATATTTAAAATAATACTGCAACACAAATTTTTATATGGAAATAATTTTTAATCGAACAAAGTTTTTAATTAGTTATGAATGAACCAGCAATTTTATTTGTAAATGAAGATAATATAAACAATATATAATATTAATATTTATAATGCAAATATTTTTTTTATGACAACATTTTTAACTTTGGGAACACGATAATTATTTTTTTTTTTTCGAAATATTGAACAATACTGTTCCGTGGTGTTGGCATATGTCTTCTTATTATAGGGGACAAACATTTTTTTACGGAAAATTATTCTGTCTAAATTTCAATGCAGACACTGCAGTGTTAAATTTGCAATTTTAAAACCCATTATCTCCCAATCTAAATAGTAGACTGTTTTGAAATTTCACTTAAACATGCATAATGATATGAACAATGTCTGGTTAAAATTTGAACAAAATCTATAGAAAACCAGATTGCGCGCTCGTAATACCTTAAGAAATGAATTTTCAGCGAAAAATTTCGTTATAACTGCTCATAAAATGAAAAGTTTTCGATTAATCAGAAATTCCGTACGTACTTCTCTGCGAAATTCAATTAGGAACATAAATTTTTTATTTTAAGTAAATCGAGTGAAAATTGTTGGAGTTATTTGTCACGTCAATTGGAAAAAAGCTGTTTCGAGAAATTTCGAGTAGTCGGCCATTTTGTATATCGAAAAAAAATGTTATATCGAAAAAAATTTTTATATCCGTTACTGTGGCCTAACCCCTTAAGGGATCTTCTCACTTTAGACGCTAAAAAAGGATGTTTTTATAAATTTTTTTCATAGCATTATATTATAGATATTGATATAAAAGTTGTTACACTTAATAAATGCACTTTCAAAAATAACATTTTTAAAGTTTTATGTATTTATGTTTTATATAATTAACAAAATGACAGCGCACCAGCAGTCTGCCCGAAGCCAAACGAATCCAAACAAATCCAAAGTAACTATAATTCTTCGAAATGTTCACAAAAAAGTGGAATGAAAACAATTTTTTTAGAGAATATAAATTTCTCATGTCTGTTTTCCGCTCAACATGTTGGTGTTATCCCTTAAGAGAACTGTCACTTTACGTACTCGTTTTCAAAAGGAAACTTGAGATATAAAAATGGAGATTGAAATTCGAAAAGCAGATCGCGATTCAAAAATCCCGTTCGACATTAAAAAATGAAGATTCAAATGCAGATTATTCATTGCGAACGCAGGGTCGACCAGGCTCTCCCGGTATGCCCGGAAATTCCGGACCATCCGGACTGAAGGGCGAGAAGGGCGAACCGTGTGAGGTAGGCTCTATGGGGGTGGGCCTGGGGGTAAGTTTCCTACATGAACAACGTTCCCAAAGCATGCGACAATTACTATAATGTATCAAGAGACAAATATGGAAAAATAAAAATTGCGTAAACTAATCTTGAGAAAATAAAATTTTGCAAAAAGTGAAAAATAAAATTGACCAAAACGAAAATTTCGGAATTAAAGTGACCAAAATTAAATTGCACAAATAAAATTTACAAAAACAAATTTGTGAAAAAACATTTTACCGAAACGAAATTTGCGAAAATAAAATTTCCGGAAATATTATCGAAAACGGAATTTGCGGAATTAAAGAGACCAAAATTAAATTGCAAAAATAAAATTGACAAAAACAAATTTGTGAAAAAACATTTTACCGAAACGAAATTTGCGGAAATAAAATTTACCAAAACAAGTGATTTTTTAAATTTTGACTTTAAAAAAAATGTCAAAAATACACGGGAAGTAATAACGAAAGGAATAACAAAAATAAAAACTACGCGCAGCTGAAGGGCGACAAGGGCGCGGACGGTTTTCCCGGGATACCGGGGCCACCTGGCCGAGACGGACAGCGAGGACCTGCCGGTCCCCCGGGACCTCCGGGTTTACCATCTCAGGGTAATTACGTTCCGGTTCCGGGGCCACCTGGACCTCCCGGTAATCCTGGATCACCGGGTCTCTCGCTCGTCGGTCAACCCGGCGAGCCCGGAATAGGTAGAAGTCGCATTTTCGAGGAACGAGATTATTACCCCTCGAGACAGGGTACGTGGACACGCGAGACTTACTCGCATTTTTATTTCCATTCATACCTACAGCCATATATAGGGTGTCCCATTATAACTCTAAACCGCAAATAAATCGCCAACTTGGAGTCGAATCGAAAAACATTTCCTACAAAAGAAGTACCGTTTCGCAGGCGGCGTAAAATGCAGATTTTATAAAACAAAAATCATCAACGCCCTTCTATATTCTTCCACTGACATTTATTATTTCTAATGAAGGAGCAAAGTTTTTCCGTTAAAAAAATAGCCAGTCACGAAACGAATCCAACAAAAAAAAGCGACCTCGCTAGCTTGAAAAACACGGGAGTTATGGGACTTTGAAGTTTTCACGTGTATATAGGACACGATATACCGGGTGTCCTACTCAAAGTGTTACAAGCTACTATCTCGAAAAGTACGCATTGCACGAAAAAATCGTTCGAGTGAAAGTTGTTTGGTTTCAAGGGGGTGAAAAGATAGCATCGTGACCTTCGCCGTAAATCTCAAGGTCGCGTGAAGGTCAACTTGGAATTTTTTCAATGAGAACTTACATTTTGTGTCGTGTATTCTCGAACCTTCTTTCGATAGCTTTTCCAACCACTACGAATAAATATTTTTTTCGTCTAGTCTCATAGCTCAAAAAAAAACCAATTCACAGTGTTTTGAATAGCCTTCGCGCTGAGCTATGAGAACGAAATGTGGCTTCACGTTGAAAAACGTTGCCCTTCACAGCAGCTCGTCACACTTCGAACAGGACACCCTGTATACCCGCATGGCTAGGCTAATTTGCAAATTAACACGCCAACTGCATAATATAATGTGCGTCCGAAAATGCTGCAAGGAACGAGAATAAGCGAGCTTATAGCTCTCCAGGAGTTGAAACAATTGAAAGAGTTGAAGGATCATTTGGGTAAGCACATCTCGGCGTATTTCATATCGGCCATATTCCATTCCATATTCCATTCCATTCCATATTCCATTCCATTCCATATTCCATTCCATTCCATATTCCATTCCATTCCATATTCCATTCCATTCCATATTCCATTCCATTCCATTCCATATTCCATTCCATTCCATATTCCATTCCATATTCCATTCCATATTCCATTCCATATTCCATTCCATATTCCATTCCATTCCATATTCCATTCCATTCCATTCCATTCCATATTCCATTCCATATTCCATTCCATTCCATATTCCATTCCATTCCATATTCCATTCCATTCCATATTCCATTCCATTCCATATTCCATTCCATTCCATATTCCATTCCATTCCATATTCCATTCCATTCCATATTCCATTCCATTCCATATTCCATTCCATTCCATATTCCATTCTATTCTATATTCCATTCCATTCCATATTCCATTCCATTCCATATTCCATTCCATTCCATATTCCATTCCATATTCCATTCCATTCCATATTCCATTCCATATTCCATTCCATATTCCATTCCATTCCATATTCCATTCCATTCCATATTCCATTCCATTCCATATTCCATTCCATTCCATATTCCATTCCATTCCATATTCCATTCCATTCCATATTCCATTCCATTCCATATTCCATTCCATTCCATATTTCATTCCATATTCCATTCCATTCCATTCCATATTCCATTCCATTCCATATTCCATTCCATTCCATATTCCATTCCATTCCATATTCCATTCCATTCCATATTCCATTCCATTCCATATTCCATTCCATTCCATATTCCATTCCATTCCATATTCCATTCCATATTCCATTCCATTCCATATTCCATTCCATTCCATATTCCATTCCATTCCATATTCCATTCCATTCCATATTCCATTCCATTCCATATTCCATTCCATTCCATATTCCATTCCATTCCATATTCCATTCCATTCCATATTCCATTCCATTCCATATTCCATTCCATTCCATATTCCATTCCATTCCATATTCCATTACATTCCATATTCCATTACATTCCATGTTCCATTCCCTTCCATATTCCATTCCATTCCATATACCATTCCATTCCATATTCCATATTCCATTCCATTTCATATTCCATTCCATTCCATATTCCATTCCATTCCACATTCCATTCCATTCCACATTCCATTCCATTCCACATTCCATTCCATTCCACATTCCATTCCATTCCATATTCCATTCCACACTCCATTCCATTCCATATTCCATTCCATTCCACATTCCATTCCATTCCACATTCCATTCCATTCCATATTCCATTCCACACTCCATTCCATTCCATATTCCATTCCATTCCACATTCCATTCCATTCCATTCCACATTCCATTCCATTCCATATTCCATTCCATTCCATTCCATATTCCATTCCATTCCATATTCCATTCCATTGCATATTCCATTCCATTCCAGATTCCATTCCATTCCATATTCCATTCCATTCCATATTCCATTCCATTCCATATTCCATTCCATTCCATATTCCATTCCATTCCATATTCCATTCCATTCCATATTCCATTCCATTCCATATTCCATTCCATTCCATATTCCATTCCATTCCATATTCCATTCCATTCCATATTCCATTCCATTCCATATTTCATTCCATATTCCATTCCATTCCATATTCCATTCCATTCCATATTCCATTCCATTCCATATTCCATTCCATTCCATATGCCATTCCATTCCATATTCCATTCCATTCCATATTCCATTCCATTCCATATTCCATTCCATTCCATATTCCATTCCATTCCATATTCCATTCCATTCCATATTCCATTCCATTCCATATTCCATTCCATTCCATATTCCATTCCATTCCATATTCCATTCCATTCCATATTCCATTCCATTCCATATTCCATTCCATTCCATATTCCATTCCATTCCATATTTCATTCCATATTCCATTCCATTCCATATTCCATTCCATTCCATATTCCATTCCATTCCATATTCCATTCCATTCCATATTCCATTCCATATTCCATTCCATTCCATATTCCATTCCATATTCCATTCCATTCCATATTCCATTCCATTCCATATTCCATTCCATTCCATATTCCATTCCATTCCATATTCCATTCCATTCCATATTCCATTCCATTCCATATTCCATTACATTCCATATTCCATTCCATTCCATGTTCCATTCCCTTCCATATTCCATTCCATTCCATATACCATTCCATTCCATATTCCATATTCCATTCCATTTCATATTCCATTCCATTCCATATTCCATTCCATTCCACATTCCATTCCATTCCACATTCCATTCCATTCCACATTCCATTCCATTCCACATTCCATTCCATTCCATATTCCATTCCATTCCATATTCCATTCCATTCCATATTCCATTCCATTCCATATTCCATTCCATTCCATATTTCATTCCATATTCCATTCCATTCCATATTCCATTCCATTCCATATTCCATTCCATTCCATATGCCATTCCATTCCATATTCCATTCCATTCCATATTCCATTCCATTCCATATTCCATTCCATTCCATATTCCATTCCATTCCATATTCCATTCCATTCCATATTCCATTCCATTCCATATTCCATTCCATTCCATATTCCATTCCATTCCATATTCCATTCCATTCCATATTCCATTCCATTCCATATTCCATTCCATTCCATATTCCATTCCATTCCATATTCCATTCCATTCCATATTCCATTCCATTCCATATTCCATTCCATTCCATATTCCATTCCATTCCACATTCCATTCCATTCCACGTTCCATTCCATCCCCTATTCCATTCCATTCTATATTCCATTCCATTCCATATTCCATTCCATTCCATATTCCATTCCATTCCATTCCATTTCATATTCCATTCCATTCCATTCCATATTCTATTCCATTCCATATTCCATTCCATTCCATATTCCACGGTTTTGTTCGTCCTTACGAATTTGGGGACGTGACAATGGGGCGCGATCGCGGCGAAACCGAAGTCGTGACAAATTTCGGCCATTGACAGAGTGACGAGGTTTTCGATATAATCCGGCAGGAAGCGGCGGAGCTTCCGGACTGCCAGGCTCGCGGACAATATCGGAGACCTCGACGAGAATAGTACCGGGTGCGGTGACCTTCCAAAATACCGAGGCAATGACCAAGGTACGTCCGTTGTATTTTTATTTTCATTTCAGAGGAACGGCGTTGTGGTAAAAAAAAAAAAATACAATTGACCGGTCTTGTTTTTTGGGAATTTTTTTTTTAACTCGTCCGCGCTTCGTTGACAGATGTCGGGCGTGAGTCCGGTCGGTACACTCGCCTATATCATCGACGAGGAAGCATTGCTCGTCCGAGTCAACAACGGTTGGCAGTACATCGCGGTTTGTATATTTAGCGACATTCTCTGAAGTTCCAAGGGCGCGGGGGGGGGGGGGGGGACTCGATATCGAATATACAGGGTGTACCATGCAATTTGGAGAAACAAAATATCCCGGGAGGGAAACACTTTAGGAAAAAATGTTTCGAACAAAAGTTTCATAGTTTCAGGGTACATTAATCACGATGTTGAATATTTTTTATTTGATGGCTATTTTCAATGTCATTTCAAGGTCAACTTCAGTTTTTCAAATAGGAACCAACATTTTTTATTTCATAATCATTTTTTGCGTAACGAGATAGGTTACTTTTGTCTGAAACGTTTTTGTTTCGATCCAGTCGTTTAAGGGGTAACTGTAGCGAAGAAAAAGATAAGTATAATTTGAGAATCGTTTTTAGCGGGACAATGGAATAAATAAGAATTCTGAAAAAGGTCCCTTATTGTACATATCATAAACTGTATAGACTATTTTTTGAAAAGTAATATAAAACAAAATGGCGGCTGCTAAATTTTTAATTTACAGTGAGTGGATTTTTTTCTTTCGATTGTACATGTGAATAGCTACAAAAGTACATAGGATTTTTTTGGTATACAGATTTTTACAAAAACAGCGCGTTTTTTAAATAAATATTCAAAATTCTCAAAAAAATTTCGTCCGAAAATTGTTCATAAAAAAAACCATGTAATGTATCGAGAAAATCCTACGTACTTCTATGCAGAATGTAATTGCCATTCCAAATTAACGTCCTGCTCGCGCAGGACGTTATCGATTTTTCGAAATTTTTACCGTGGCCTTACCCCTCAAGGGACTTGAATATTTAACAAAATATTTCGTACTGATTTATCGCGCATTTATCGTTTGTGCATTGCAAATACCTCGCCAAGTCAAACAGAGAAATGCTTCAAACAAAAGTGACCTATTTTATTACGCAAAAAATTATTCCGAAGTAAAAAATATTGGTTACCATTTGAAAAACAAAATTTGACCTCAAAATAACCTTGAACATTGCAAAGAAATAAAAAATAACGGAGATCATAATTTTTTCTCTCAAAAACTATGAAACTTTTGTTTAAAACTTTTTTTCGTTTGTCTTAATTTTTTGAAGATACTTAAATATTCATCAAAATATTTTGTACTGATTTATTGCGTATCTATTTCGTTAAATATTCCAAATATCTTGCAGAATTAAAGTCTACCGGAAAAAAGTTTCAGACAAAAGTTCCCTCTTTTATTACGCAAAAAATATTCTGAAATAAAAAATATTCGTTCCTATTCGAAAAACTAAAGTTGACCTTGAACTAACCTTGAACATGGCCTCGCAATAAAAAACAACGAGCAGCATAATAGTATCTCCTTAAAATGGTATAACTTTGGTTTTAAACTTTTTTTTATTCGAATTCAATTTTTTGACATATTAGATATTTAACAAAATATTTAGTACTGATTTATCGTGTGTCTATTTAATTGAATATTCAAATTTTCCTAAATAAATTGAAGTCTAACGGAAAAAAGTTTCAGACAAAAGTAACGTACTTTGCTACGCAAAAAATTATTCCGAAATAAAAAAGAATGGTTCCTATTTGAAAAACTAAAGTTGACCTTGAAATAACCTTGAATATTGCCTTTAAATGAAAAACAGCGAACACCATAATATTCTACTCTTAAAACTATGAAACTTTTGTTTGAAACATCTTCTCCTAAAATGCATCCCTCTTGAGATATTCCGCTGTGCCAACTCGAATGGGACACCCTGTATAACATGATTTTTTTTTTTTTTTTTTCAATAACCGTTGGTGCATTGATAAACGTGTTATTTTCACACGAGTCAATATGAAACTCGCGCGTTTTGTATTTATTATTTTCGCGTCTTTTTTCCAACCCTCCGCCTTGCCCGGGGACAAAATTGCGACGGGGTGATTCTTCGCTGTAATCGAATTGCGTATGATCGCGGCGATTATCGCAGCTGGGCTCGCTTTTGCCGATAACAACGCCAACGCCGCCGACCACCCTTCCGCCCCCGGCAAATCCACCCTTCGAGTCGTCAAATCTGATCAATCAGATACCCATGAAGGCAGACGGCACAGGGGTAAGTCTACTTATAAAATCCAGTTTCCACGATAGACCATGAAGCCATACGAAACATATCGAAAATACGAGAAATTTTCATTTTCGATGAAAAATTCGCAAACGTAACTGTTCGTCTGTTTTTTTTTTTTTTGTGAAAATGCACACTAAACCGGAAAATCACGTTGGACAGTGGTATCCGAAAATGGTAATATTTCCAACCGCAAAGTAACTCAATAATGTGCACGCTAAAATGAGCCGAAAAAAAGTTAAGTCTTACGACCGAATAGCATTAGGCATAAAAAAAGCGAAATTTGAGCACTCCGATCCAAACTAACCCAAACAAACCTGAGCTGTTGTTTTCTCTCAATCCTTTTATACGAAAAATTCGTTCTCGATCATAACACTGGAATAACTCAACTAATTCATATTTTCCAAATTAGCGATCCTTGAAATTGACGAACTTCAAATATATTTTCCTTCAATGCTCGTATTTTTGTTAGAATTTAAAACTATTTTTAAAATTTAAGTTAAGTTAATTTTCAAAAAAGGAATTTTTTAACAAGGGCAATTTGTGTAAAAAATAATGCTATCGAGATTTTTAAAAAAGTGTTTTAAGCTGTGGTCTGTTGTGAACATCTTCAAGCGGATTCAACAAAGATGAATTAGTTCTTGAATCATTCGAGTTCGAACCCAAGCTGATATTAAGGGGTTAGGCCACAGTGACGGGTATAAAATCGGGTACTTCTCTGCGAAATGCAATTAGGAACATAATTTTTAAAGGCCATAGCCGGGTAAGTAGGGAAAAATTGCCTCCGCATTTTTTCCAGCGAAATTTGGAGTATATTCTGAGGTATAAAAAAAAAACAAATTTTCTGAAAATTTCATGCCCGTCAACGCAATGGTTTTAGAAAAATGAATTTTTTTTAAATATAAAAAAAAAAAAAATTCCGGAAACATTACAGCGGATCGATTTGATTTTTTTTTTGGTACTTGTTCCGATCAAACGTGTTACGAAATAAAATTATAGAACATCTTGCGAAAGATTAAGGTTTGAAAAAAAATTATGTTCCTTGTTTTATTATTTGTATATTAAGGGGTAAGGCCACTGTAACGGCCCAAAAAAAAAGGTTTTTTCACTAATTTTTTGCTCCCGAAATTGAAGGTATTTGAAAAAAAACTTTTAATGGTGTTATCGGGCATACATTAAACTTTATTATAAAATTTTTTTACAGTAAAAAAAAAACAAAATGGCGGTTCCACAGCTATCTTCCCGGGACATGTTTTGCTTCCAGGGCTCCGCGGCACGCAGCACCACTGGTGCACTTTTGAATCTAGAACAAAAAAAAAACCATTAATCTAGAGGGCTATAGCTAGAGAGTGTCGATCGGATTTTAAAAAGTATCAATTTTTGTGGATTTGGCGTGCGTTTGAAAAAAAAAATTGATTTTTGACGAAAAAAACGGCAAGTTTTTTGTTAATAAAAAATCAATAAATAAAGTTCTTGAAAATTCCGATCGACATTCTCAAGATAATGTAAATGTTCACATCTGGTTAAAATTTCAAGTAAAAAAAATGAAAATTGTTCGAGTTATGCTGCGTGCCATTTTGAAAAACCATGTTTCGAAAAAAACGCGTTTAAAGTTTTGCGAATAGTTTTTTATTGGAAAAAATTAAAAAAAGAAGTCAAAAGGATTTAAACTATTTTTAAACTAGAGGGTTTAAACTATTTTTTAAGCCAATAAAAAAAAATCGATTTTTCAAAAAATTTACAGTGGCCTTACCCCTTAATGAGTTCTTCAGCCATCCGAGTTTCCAACCCAAACAAATGTAAATGCGTCCTTGAGTCATGCGAGTTCGAACCCAAACAAACCGAAACGAATTTTAATGAGTGCTTGAGTCATTTCTACTTGAAATATTATTTCATTCCAACTTGAATTATTATTTCATTTCAACTTGAAATATTATTTCATTCCAACTTGAATATCAATGAGTTATTGAGTTATTTAAGTTCGATCTCAAACAAATAAATATTAAGTAGTTCTCGAGTCATTTCAACTCAAATCCAAACAAACCCAAACAAATATTCATTAATTCTGTCGTTACTCGGGTTCAAACCCAAACGAATATCCATTACTTCTTTCGTTACCCAAATTCAAACGCACCGAGCGAATTTCCCGTAAAAATAAATTAGAATGAGAAAAAAAAAATCCCTCATTTTTATATATGGTGGATTTTTCAAAAAAATTAGTCAAAAAAAAACTTCCGTTTCAACTTCAAAGAACTCAAAATCGCTTTTTTTCATATCTAACAATATTGTTCGGACGTACAAGGGACGAGCTTTTTTTCTTCTCAAAACACCCTTGTACCCCGCAAACTTTCCGCTAACCGATCATAACTGGCACGAGTGGTGGGGTTAATGAAAATTGTCGATCTACAGTTGAGAATGGCTGCGCTAAACGAGCCCTCGACGGGCGATACCCACGGGGTGCGGGGCGCCGATTACGCCTGTTATCGACAGGCCAAGCGCGCCGGCCTACGAGGAACTTTCCGTGCCTTTCTCAGCTCGAGGGTACAGAACGTCGATAGTATAGTTCGCCTCGGCGACAGGGATCTGCCGATCGTCAATATCAAGGGTGACGTTCTCTTCAACTCTTGGAAGGACATGTTCGACGGTAAAGGGGCTTACTTCTCCCAAAATCCGAGGATCTACAGTTTCAACGGGAAAAACATACTCACGGACTTTGGCTGGTGAGTTGGAGAGCGATAAAAAAAAAACATGCCACCGCGAAAGTTTGACCAATTGTCGATAACTTGGAGGGCTGCAATTATTCGAATATATATTGGGTTGGTACAAAAATCTTGCAACACACAACACGAGTAAAAAAGAAAAATATTTTATTTTAACAATAAACGATTATTCAGTAATGTAGGCTCCCTCCGCATCTATTAGGTGTACAAATAAGTTTTAGGACACTTCGATTTTGTATCATAACAGCTATTCTAAATTAATTCAAAGGTCCCGCTCACTTATCATAGATGGCGCTTGATATGTAGTATCGAAACGTAAAGGAGTCATAAACATAACCTATAAATTCTGTAAATTAAACATGCAGACCGATAAGCTATTTATTAGACACTGCATTCGCTATGAATTCCATCAAGGAAAAAGTGTTAGGAAAGCGTGTGAATCGATATGTTCTGTTCTTGGAGACAACATTGTATCTAAAAGTACATGTGAGTATTGGTATAAGCGATTCAAAGAAGGTGATTTCGACGTTAGTGACCGTGAACGCACGGGGCCTCCTGTAAAGGTGGACGATCAGGAACTGCAAGCGTTGCTGGATGAAAACTCTTGTCAGACGGAGAAACAACTTTCGGAACAGCTTGGAGTAACTCAACAAACTGTTTCTTATCGTTTAAAAGCAATGGGTAAGATTCGAAAAGGAACAAAGTGGGTACCACACTTTCTGACTCAAGAAAATAAAAACAGCCGTCTTAACATTTGTGTGAGTCTTTACAACAAGCAACATAGAAAGTCTTTCTTGTGGAAAATTGTGACCGGCGATGAAAAGTGGATTTATTTTGATAATCCGGAACGCAAATATCATTGGGTTGACCCTGGTGAGCCCACAACATCCACGCCAAAGCGCAATGTTCATTGTAACAAAGTCATGCTGTGCATATGGTGGGATATGAAAAGCGTACTGTATTATGAACTTCTCAAACCTGGTCAAACAGTCACTACCGATCGCTATTGTCATCAATTGATGCAAGTGAATCAAGAAATTGAGAAGAAACGTCCATTTTCTGGTAAAGGAAAACGTCCAGTAAAACTGCTCCATGACAACGCGCGGCCTCATGTGGGTAAACCGGTCAAGGATACGTTACTAGCGCTTGGATGGGAAGCTGTACCAAACCCGGCGTATTCACCAGACTTAGCCCCATCCGATTATCATTTATTCCGGAAAATGCAGAACGATTTGTCTGACGTGCGATTCAAAACATTTGAAGAAGTGGAAAAATGGGTCGCTAAATTTCTCACCTCGCAAGACGAAAGTTTCTTTGCGAAAGGCATCTGCGAGTTACCTGAGAGATGGCTGAAGGTCATTCAGTGCGATGGAGATTACTTCGATGAATAACTGTGTTTTACTTCTTTTTTAATAAATCTTGAATTTTTTGAAAACTGTCCTAAAACTTATTTGTACACCTAATACAACTCTTGACCAACGCTCTGGTAGACTTTGCACGCCCGCAGACCAGAATTCTTTTCATCGTGAATTAAGAAAGTCGTACAACGTATTTTTGAGATTTGACAGATCATCAAATTTTTTATCCCGTAAATAGTTCATCAAAGCTCGAAACAGGTGATAGTCGGTAGGTGCTGAGTCTGGTGAATACGGTGGGTGTGATAGAACTTCCCACCCTAGCTGCGAAATAGTTTCTTGTGTCATCTTAGCGACGTGGGGTCGAGCATTGCCATGGAGAAGGCGAACGTGAAGACTTTTATGCCTTTTCTGTTTCATAATTTTAGCCACCTTTTGCAGTTGTGCAGAATAAATCTCTGCCTGTATTGTGGTGTTGGTTGGCAGAAATTCGTAATAGAGCATGCCCTCAGAATCCCACCAACAACAGAGTAAAACTTTCTTCATTTCACGGGGCTGTTTAGGGGTCGGTTCTGGTTTTTCCCCTTTCGATAGCCACTGACGCTTGCGCGTGTGATTAACATACAACACCCAGCTGTCATCCCCAGTGACTATTTCTTGAAGAAAATCCTTTCTTTGCGGACGATGCAGGAGTGAAAGACAGATGGACATGCGTGTTGCTTTGTTTGATTCGCTGAGATTGTGCGGTATCCAAGACGAATAAACATTCCTATATCCCATCTCTTGTAAATGTCAAAGGATAGTAGGATGACTGCAGTTGATTTTGTTGGCTAATTCTCGTGACGACATATTAGGCTTTGCCTTTATAAGTGCTCGCAGTTCTTCATCGTCCACAATCGATTCCCTGCCGGACCTAGGATTGTCTTCAAAAGATGTATCGCCAGAATGAAAACGCTGATACCATCGGGAGACCGTTGAATAATTAACTACTTTAGCCTTGAACGCACTGCACATATTACGGGCTGCAGCTCTTACAGACTGCCCTTGCAAGAATTCGTAATATGCGATTGCTCGAAGTGCACGTTGATCCATCTTTGCTCATACTGACTCCGCGAAACATCTGACTCGCTCGATGTTCTCGAACTTCATTATTAGGAAAAATATTTTAATTGAAAAAAAGTGTTGCAAGATTTTTCTACCAACCCAATATAAAGTGAAAACTAAGTTTTTTAAAGATGATCGACTTTTTTAGATTTTTTTTCAAAAAATGCTCTAAAATAGAGTGACCCGTTCTATGATTTTCACGACTCGTCTCATTGTGGGCCCATTTTTCCTTGTATTTTTTTTTCGAATTAATTATATATTCTTTTACAAGAATTTTATGATTCTAATAGTTAATAATGCTATTAATGATTTTGGGATTTCCGATTCGGCTTCGCCAAGCCTGAAACCGTTTCCTTTTAATTCGTGCTGAATTTGAGGGAAAAAAAAAACATTTTGTATTCCAAATAACAATACCGAGATTGTTATTTGTCATTCATAAACTTTTTTTATTGTAGGACATGATCTGACCTATCCACAGTTGCAGGATTATCCATTCATAACAGCACACCCTGATATATGTATATATTTTTTTTTACAAGATTTAAAAAATTTTAATAGTTAATAATGCTATTAATAACTTTGTGATTTCCGATTCGGCTTCGCCAAGCCTGAAACCGTTTGTTTTTAATTTGTGCTGAATTTGAGGGGGAAAAAAAACATTTCGTATGCCAAATAACAATTCCGAGATTGTTATTTGGAATATAAAATGTTCTTTTCCCTTTGAACAATTAAGCAGAAATTGAAAAGAAATCCGTTTCAGGCTTGGCGAAGCCGAATCGGAAATCACAAAATCATTAATAGCATTATTAACTATTAAAATTATAAAAATCTTGTAAAAAAATATGATTAATTCGAAAAAAAAAAATAGAAGGAAAAATGGGCCCACAATGAGACTAGTCTTAACTAGATGGAACTAGATGGACTAGATGGAAAAAAATCAGTTAATAATATATTTTGTACCTCTTGATATGTATAATCAGTGTACCCAATTCCATACTTTTTAATTAATATTATGAGACTAATGAATATTTTCGTGCGGCCATTAACAAAAATGCATGTATTTTTGAAAATTAAACTGCTCGGTGGCACGTGTTCTCCTTATCCCAGCGCGTTCAAATTTTACACAGATTTTTTTTTTCATATCTCGATTAGTTTTTTGCTAGACGTTAATTTTTTTTGCCGAAGCCAAAATAACGGCCACCCTAATATATATATATATATATATATATATATATATATATATATTCAGACACTCAATTTATTCTTTTAAATATTTAATATCATGTCGATTGAATTTTCTCATGAATTTATTTTTACTTACTTATAATTTGCCGTCGATATCCGAACGACAATATAACGGTTAAAAAACCTCAAGTATTCTTATTGGTTGACACATTATCACGTGAAGTCGATTCGAGTTTGAAAAATGGCCGGTATAAAAAGAATGTCAAGTGGCATATTTCCATGCAATTGAAAAAAATGTAATGTTAGTTGAAAATATTCGGAAAAGAGGCGGATAGTAAAAAGCGCGGAGGGGGGGGGGGGGGGTGAAATTCCGAACATGGAATGGTCCGACGGATTAAAATTCCAAATTTTAATGTTCCGAAATTGCAGATGAGGCCGAGTTGAAATTCCGAACCTTAAATGATCATAATGCTCAAAACTCCGAAAGAATTTTACACGAAAGACCAAAACTCCGAAAATCTGAACACCGTCGAAATAATTCGACTATGGACGTTTCGAAAGTTTCAAAAATGTTCAATAAACCGAAAAATTATTTGAAGAATTTTTTCTTTTTATTAAGAAGACATTTTACGTCAATTTTGAAATTTGCCTAGACAGTGTTACACGTTCTACATAATTTATAGTCAAATCTGTAGACCCTCGCTGGCATGATCTTGACATGGGGGCCGGCTTGGAAATTCCGAACGTTGAATGCTCCGACGGTTTAAAATACCTAATTTTAATGTTCCGAAATTACAATTTTCGTCAAGTTCATGGCAGGGAACGTCTACACAGTTGACCGGGAATGATGTAGAACGTATAACGTTGTCTAGAAAAAATTCAAAATTGACGTAAAATCACTTCTTAATAAAGAATAAAAAAATCTCGAAATAATTCGTCGATTTATTGAAAATTTTGAAACTTTTAACTGAGACTTTGTCCTTGGAGTGCCATATTTCAGGTGTTTACATATTATTTTTTTTCAAGGAAACGAGTAAAGCTTTTTGAGTGCCGTTTTTTTCTTGCTTTTATTCATGATATACAGAACGTTAAAAAAATTTTTTTTTGAAAAAAAAAAAAACCAAAATGGCGGCCGTTGCAGCTGCGCGAAAACAGGTCCTCAAATCGCGGGAGGTAAACGGCTGACATCACTGCCCCCTCTTTGTTGATCTGAAGCACAAATTCAAAGCATATTATCAATCTGTGACCCTTTGGTCATGGAATGACGGATGGCTTTTTCGTTTAGTACAAATTTCGGAAAATGGCGGCAATTAAAAAAAAATCGCATTTTCGCGTTTTTTTTTTCGCATAAAAAGATAAATAATAAATGCAAAAATGTATCTATCGAAAAAACGATCCGTCATTCCGCGAAGACATATTTTCTGAGTATGCTCTCCAAATTTCAGGTCGATATGTTAATTACAGTGGTCAGGAGAATGTCAGCCATTTTTAAAAACGTGTTTTCGAGAAAAACGCGTTTAAAGTTTTGTTATGTGTTTACACAAATGTGTTTATAATTTCCGCTAATCGGCAATGCCTGATCCATAGAGGCATCCCTCCTCTTCTTCTAGCTGCTCATGTTGAGTCGCTAACATTTCCCGCTGCTCAATCCGGGACAAAGTCTCCCTTAAAAGTTGCATAGCCGATTTATTTTGACGGTGTTCAGATTTTCGGCGTTTTGGTCTTTCGAGTGAAGTTTGTTTTTGGAATTTCGAGCGTTCCGATAATTCAAAGTTCCCTCCCGGGGATTGTAGAAACGATTACATTCGAGAACAGACAATATTCGTTGTAAAATAATCTCCAACTAAAGCGCGTGTAAAATTTCCATCCCCAGGCCGGAGAAGATCGTGTGGCACGGTTCCCACAAGTTGGGTGACCGCGCGATGGACACGTATTGCGACGCTTGGCACAGCGGCGGGAC